>PVKU01014396.1:0-23279 GCA_004027475.1 Anoura caudifer
GCAGAGGGAGATAGGAGGCACTGTGGGCGTCTGTGGGTATCCTAAAGGACTTTGATATTTTAATGAAGTTAAGTTGCTACTTTAACTCTGTATAGCATTAAATAAACATTTCCTTTCCTTTTCACAAATCTCTGGCTTTGAGAGGCATCTTTCCATAAGGCGGCGGACAATAATGGACCTTCTGTTTGCTCTGTAACATTAAGTCAGTAAAAGAGTAGCAGTCCGCTAATAAAATCTGGAAGTGGGAAACCACCTCAGCATCATGTGTTCCCTGATGGACAGTGGTCCATCAGCTCAATCTATATTTTCCTTCAGTACACTTAATGAATTAGTTTAAGCAGATAACACTGTGTGGTACCAGAAATAGATCAGAACTACTCTTTTAGTAACTTTTGAGATTTGGTCTGTCAGTCAATGTTCTTCAGAGAAACAGAATCAGTAGGAATTGATTAATGACAACTGTGGAATCTGACAAGTTCAAAATCCATGGGGCAGCTGGCAGGGGGGAAACGACTGGGCAGGAGCTAATGTTTGTCTTGAGGCAGAACATATTCCTCCTCGGGGAAACCTTAGTTTTGCTTATAAGGCCTTTCAACTGATTAGATGAGGTTCACCCAGATTATTAAGGACAATCCCCTTTATTTAAAGTAAATAGGTTATTTTTAAAAATCTCCTGCATCTGTGTTTGAGTAGTAATCTCTTCTTTAATTTGTATTTCTTAAAAGAGTTTGTAAAAGCCATATAGATCCACACCTACAAAATTCAAGGTGAGGAGTTTAGGTGATTATTGAAATATTTAGAGGATAAGCTTTTGCTTATCTGAATTAGCAGGAGAGATAGCCTCAATTCACTAGACACAGTTTCTCTCCTATTCACAAGCCTGGCCCTAAGGAACAGCAGAGCATGAAATCACCATCTAATTAATGGTGCCCTGTATGATGGGAATGGAACTCTGAAAAATCTTTAAATGTTAGATTTTCTTTTTGCTGTAATTTCCTGACACTGCCCCACTCCACAAGATAATCATTTTTCACTCTACTATGCTGAGTTAATGATTTGAGTTTTCCTATTAATCAAGGTGAAGGTAAAATTATATTATTGTTCCTGCTACACTTTTCCCCCTCTATAGTCAGAAAAAAAAAGCTGTCCTTTCTTCATTCTGAAGCTAACATGCTAACTAAACTTTCAAATTCACACTTTCTGATCTTTAGCCAATATTTTAAGTTTCTTTCCTACTTCTTCCTTCTCTCTCCTGTCTATCTGCTCCTTTTAGTTACTTTTCTATTTATTTCCTGCCTTTTTTTTCCTATCAGAATTCTTACACATAGTGGGTAGACAACTACAGCATCCAAGTCCACTTTCTCACTACTCATTCCCTCTCCAGTTTCCTGAAATTAAACTTAGAAATATCCCTGAGGTCCACCCACTGATGAAATCAATGGCCACTCTGCAATCTGTTGTTCTAGTCTTGCCACACTGGAAACAAGTGAGGAGCCCCTCTTCAAATGCCTTTCTTCTCTGGCACCTTGCAATTATGGCTCTCCCCCACCATTCATTTTCCTCTCTCCTTCATTGGCTCTCCTCTCTGGGAGGACCCCTCTAGAGTTAACACCATTTCCCAAAACTCACTACACCTTGCTTTCAACAGCTCATATGAATACTTTCTTGAATTGTTTCATGGCTACTAATTTCTGCATTCCACAAACGTTCTTGAGCCCTTACTCTGTGTCACTGCCATGCTGGATGTCCACTACATACATGAGAAATAAGAATAGCTGTTTTGTACTTCACTCCAAAGAGAAGTAGAAAACTTCCCTTCTGGTTTTTATTTTATTATATTTGGTACTTTTAAAAAAATCTTCACCCAAGGATATGATTTTATTTATTTTAGAGAGAGAGAAAGGAAGAAAGAGAGGGAAAGAGAAACATAGATGTGAGAGAAAATCAGTTGGTGGCCTCCTGGACATACCCAGGCAGGGACGGAACCCACAACCTTTCCATGCACAGGGCAATGCTCCAACCAATGGAGGCAGGGCTTGTTCGGTACTTTTGTGAGCACTGGCTATTTTTAATATTTCACTGAAATCCTATAAAGCAGTCATGCAGTTACCCATGATGAATATATGTTTTTCTTTGCTAGCTTGACTTACATTTCATAGTATATCAGGTTAGGGGTTGTATCTTATTCATCTTTGTATCTCCTAGGCCCTTCCCAGAGAACATGGTAATGACCCATAAATATTTATTGAATGGATACTAAAACATCAAATTATTGTGTTATGACTAAAAAATGTCAACCTAATGTGAGTTACACTGGTTGATTCATGCTGATTAAAAATTCTGATTAGTAGTTAAATTAGTGAAAATAGAATAGCTAGTTACCTACTACTTAATAAAAAAGTTAAGATTAAAAAATCATTAAACACAAAATCTATAAAGAAATAACAAGAGATTTCTGGGAGTGAAAGATTAAGACCTAGGTCTCTATGCCTGTGACTCTAAAATGTGAATCTCTGGCCCATCACCTCTGCAAGTCTACTGCCCTTTCCGCTGCACTTCACCAGTCACAGATCACAACTTCTCTCCGACCATGAATTTTCATGCACACCAGTGACATGACCATTCTCACAGATGATGAGATTCACACTTTAAATATTTCTTTCATTTGTAACGCACTGGAAATAATAATGTTGTGTATTTCATACATTTAGGATGTACAAAGTACATCATAACTACATTTGTCTTCCTTGCATGTTGATTCAATCAACCTTGGTTAGTAATTTAAGTTATTGTTAAATATAGTGAGTGCTAGTGTGTCCTTCCTGATTAGCAAAAATTAATAAAGACTCTATGAGAAAATTTTGGCTAAACAAAGAAAAACACTTAATTAAATGAAAGAGATTACTGAAGTTTACTTATGGTATTCCCTTTACCTTTGCAAAAAAAAAAGCTTTTTAGCTCTAATCTTTCTCTACCAGGCAGGTAGATAATTACATGTTTACTAGGTGAATAAATTTAAGAACCTGTGATCAAACCCATAGGGAAAAATGAAACTAAGACCAAAAAAAAGATATTTCATAGCAGAAAGTGTCTGATATTTTCTCTTTTCTATCATTTTAAGTCTCAATTTTAATTAATATTTTCCAATATTCTGACTCAAATCTTTTATGTTGAAGAAATTATTGAAAGATTGACTAGCAAACTTTTGACATAGTAATAAATATTTATGATCTGCTGTGTGTATTGTTATATTATTCATTGACTAGATTCTTAGATCTCTTGCATCCAAAAGCCAGTAATTAGGGATGTGTAGTATGACTTTATTCTTTCCCTGTGTCAGTTTCATGAGTAGAATTCACAATGGAAATGCATAACAATCACATACCTTTAACAGTCATTGGTTACTGTTTGCATAGAAAAGTTAGCATGTCTGTGTAGCTAAAACTGGAAATACAGTGTACCAAAAAAAATAATCCAGTATATCTGTTTTATATGTTCTAGACCCAAGGAACCTGATACCTTATGATTAGCTAATGAGCTAATTACCCCTTCCACATGAAATGAATCTTGAAATTTTATAAATACTCTTATATATATAACCAAACATCCACATAGTTAGAACACAAGCCTGAATATAACCCAAAATACGGTAGGGATGAGGCAGCTCTCCCACTTTGCATCTGTGGTATTTGCTTCTCTAAGCCACAACCACTTCTGTAAAATGGGGATAGTATATTCTCCATTAGGTTATTTCAAAGATTAAATAAGATTAAGTCTCTAGAGTGCTTAGCAGAGTTCTCGGCATGCAGTTTGTCATTCTTAATACATAAATAGTAGCTATGGTTATTATTAGCCAATTTACTCATTGCTCTGTGAACTCCAACCACATATTTATTTGGTAGAAAGGATTATTGGATGGTTTTTCCATTATCTAGACCATCCCTGCCCACCCTCCCCTCCCCCCCCACCCTCCCCTCACCCCCACAAAAAAAATCAAGAGACTATAAAACTTTCAATTTTCAATTGATTCATCTGGAACTATATGATTTTTGCATTTTACTCTGATTTGCAGGAACTTGAAATCAAAGTTCTAATGCTATCATTATAAAATTATTGCTAAACTTAAGTTTAAGAAGCAAGAAATTCTCATTGTTTTTGACTGTCATTAACCATATTTTGCTAAAATATAAAATGTATTGTAACCCTTAAGTGAGAAAATTAACATATAAACATGTGAACCAATTACATATATACTCACATAGGTACATGTTCAACAGTGGTGGTAAAAGGGGTCAACTTCAAATCTTTGATGATGATTCTTTGCTAACTTATTCCAATCAGCTTCAGTAACGTTTAATAGTTGTAACCTCGAGAACAACAGGGAATTAGATTCTTTTTCTCTGTGCCATTTGTCTGTTGTATCTGAGGATCGAATAATCTCCCCTTGTCTACAGGGAAATTGCTGCATATGTTCCTGAAACTCCTAGAGTTGTGGCATTATTCATCCCCAAAAGAACCTGTGTACAGTGTCTAGCATAGAGAGGGGAGTGGTGAGGTATTCTGTCTCTGAAGGATGTTCTGGATCTCTGATATTATAAGATACCATATTGATTTCTTTTTCTCTCCCCCTAAGTCAACAAAATAATAAGTACCTTTCTCTGGATTCCAGATTTTTAGTACAGCCAAAGAAAACTTTTTCTTCCCCTTTGCCATGTGTTTAAAGGATTTTTAATTGGCAGTCTTTGGTGTATATGGCCCAATGGGAAGACTGACTTCTCGATACTTGTATAAAATATTGCTCCTTCAGAAACCGAACTTGGAAATAAAAGCATCCAAGTTTGAATGATCAAAGTCTGTCAGGGAAGATTCACATCTGCCAACTCTGTTTCCCTCTTAACAAGTTAGAAGGGGTCGCTCGTCAAACCTTGGACCAGTGTGTGTGCAAAATATAAATATATAGTCACATTTTTAGCATGGCATATTTGTTCCTTCTGCCAGCTATTTTATGAAGCTCAGCAATTTAATTCTGCTCCAGTTCAGAAATCCATATGGGAGAAATATTCTGGCATCTCCTGTTTCAGCAAGCAGCAGGGGCTCAGTAGTTTTTCATATGAAGGGAGGGAGAGAGGAGATCAACGTGATCTAATATGTTACACTGCTAGCTAAGGATGGTTGACTGGCTTGCAGTGGAAGCACTAGCCAGACGCCTCTCCAGAAATACCACATAGGGATTTAGAAATCTAGAGGCAAGAGCTTCCCTGGCCAGGCAGTCCCACCAACACAGACACCCTCACCTCCTGTCCAGAGACTCAGGACCTGCACTCACCTCCCAGTGGAGCAAGTAGTATATGTTGTTGTTGTTGTTGTTGTTTGTTGTTGTAGTTGTTGTTTTCCAAAAGCAATTCAAGGAAACAACTTTACAGAATCTTATCTGGAGTTTTGAAATAGAGGTTTTTCCCCATTTTGTATACCAATTTTACAGTATCAAAAACTAAATCCTACTTTCCTCTGACTTAAAACTACTACTTCCATCTGTCTTAAAAGTGTGTGTAGGTGGGTAGGTCAGGTAGCAAACACTCAGAGTTAAAAACACTCTCACCCATTGGACAGGAGGCACAAGTCTGAAATGAAGTGAATGCACCAACACCCCTCCCCTTTTTATTCAGTTTTCTCGCTCACTCAGAATGGCTGAAAATTGACAGTTGCAGGAGAGTAGAGTAAACTGTGGGAAAGCATGTCTGAAGACAGTTCCTGCTCCGCCCCGCCAGCTCTCTGCCACCATTTCAGGAGTTGGAGTAAGATCAGAGATGATGGTGGGTCATGCCACGTTGGCCTCGAGGAGCCATTTATGGGTTTTTTTAAATCATGCTCGCTCAGGAATACAGTTAATGCTCTGTGGAAATAAGCATACTTGTTGCTTAATATCCATGTAAACTGATGGCTCTTTCCTACAAGGTCCCTCTGCATCTCAAGTTTTCATGGGGGGCTGTGTGTGGCTGAGAATATTTCTGTGATGCATCTGCCTTCATGTGTGTTCCTAATATAGGAGAGGACAAGAGAACTCTAAAATATTTTTATTTTGCTCTTGTGAGTTTCATGTCCTGCCAAAGGTTTTAAGATGTTTAAAGTCTTTTTATTTTCTTCCAGTGCAATCACAAGTTCTGTTTAGACACAAGGACTATTTTTATTTTATAGGTTCCCTATGAAAACTTCTTAGTCATTTTTTGGTGTTTAAAATTCATTACGTTGTTGTAGAGAAATGACAAGTTCACTGACCATTTTATCCTGTTGAATTCCTTGAATTCCTAAAGTGAGCCAGCTATTTAGAAACCTCTGCTCTGGAGCTTTGCAAGGCAGTCTTTTGTGCTTTCCTCTTGTAGCTTTACTTAGTTTCCCTTTGAAGTGTTGTTTCATCTTTGCCAGATCAGCAAACAGTCAGTGCCTTTACAGTCTCTTAGAATGTATTTTCTTTCTCCTTTCCAACAAAGTGAAATGCAAGTATTTAAATGTATCTTACCACTCAATGCCAAACACAAAAGAAATGTAAATAGATCGTCAGGCTAATTCACATCTGCCAGGGAGTAATTGTTGGATGCTTGCTGATTTAGCATAATTTTTTTAAACCAAGCTTTTAATTAAGCATCTGCATGGAGTCACAAAGATGAAATTTTAAAATGTGATTAAGAAGTCTTTCATTCTTTTGAGAAATATGTGGCTATGCTAAGGTCTTGGTATCCTTCTGCCTGTAGAGTATTGGAGTAATTGGCTGCATCTGCAGATAATCAAAGAACCTGGGGTGAGGTCCCAGAGTCCTGTCACTCAGCTGTCTAGCACCACTGAAATTCCCCTAAGCCTTGAATGAGCACAGTCAGGGAGCATTCCACATTCTCACCAGATGTAGGAACTCTTAAAGCTGCACCTTAGAAATTATCTTTTCTGACTTTTCCATTTCATATGAAAGGAATTAAACCAAGACAGGTTAAATCGCTTATGCAAGATCACACAACAATTGAAATAATTTATACTAGAACTTATGTTTCATGATAGTGACAGAGTTTAGTGGGTCACAGGGCCCTGTCATCTCTTTGCCTCGGCATTCTCAAAGCCCTCTTCCAAACAGCACATTTTGCAGAACTGCAGAAAGTGGACTGAGCAACTGCTGTGGATTCCCTGGTTTGCAACTGTTTGTTTCACTGCTCCCTTTCACTAATTCAGCTAGTTAAGAGAATGTTGTAATTCATCTCTCAACATTCATATTCAGGAATTAAAGACATTTCACCCATCCTTCTGACTCATATGATTTGAGGGACACAAAAGAGTCCCCAAATCAGAATAAGTACTAGAATGTTTGATGTTTTTAACATTCATGTTGAAGTCTTGGGTTCAGTTCCTGAATCTCGCCTAATCATCAATGTGACTCATTTTTTAAGTATATTTTATTGGTTATGCTATTACAGTTGTTCCAATTTTCCAATTTTTCCCCTTTGCTCCCCCTACCCAGTACCCCCTTCCCTCCAGGAATCTGCCCCCTTAGTTCATGTCCATGAGCCATGCATGTAACTTCTTTTTTTTTACTTTTTAAATTATATTTTATTGATTATGCTATTACAGTTGTCCCATTTCTCCCTCATCATTCCCCTCCACCATGCACACCCCCTCCCACCCACATTCCCCCCTTTAGTTCATGTCCATGTATCATAAGTTCTTTAGCTTCTACATTTCCTACACTATTCTTGCCCTCCTCTTGTCTATTTTCTACCCACTCCCCTGTTGCTAACCCTTCATGTGATCTCCATTTCTGTGTTTCTGCTCCTGTTCTAGCTGTTGTCTTAGTTTGTTTTGTTTTCAGTGTGGTTGTTAATATCTGTGAGTTTGCTGTCTTTTTACTGTCATATTTTTTTATCTTCTTTTACTTAGATAAGTGCCTTTAACATTGCATAAAATAAGGGCTTGGTGATGATGAACTCCTTTAACTTGACCTTATCTGAGAAGCATTTTATCTGCCCTTCCATTCTAAATGACAGCTTCACTGGATACAGCAATATTGGATGTAGGTCCTTGCCTTTCATGACTTGGAATACTTCTTTCCATCCCTTTCTTGCCTGTAAGGTCTCTTTTGAGAAATCAGCTGACAGTCTGATGGGAACTCCTTTGTAGGTGACTGTCCCCTTGTCCCTTGCTGCTTCTAGAATTCTCTCCTTCATTTTAATCTTGGCTAATGCAATGATGATGTGCCTTGGTGTGTTCCTCCTTGGGTCCAACTTCTTTGGGACTCTCTGAGCTTCCTGGACTTCCTGGAAATCTATTTCCTTTGCCAGATTGGGGATGTTCTCCTTTATTATTTGTTCAAATAAGTGTTCCACTTGTTGCTCTTCCTCTTCCTCTTCTGGTACCCTATAATTCAAATGTTGGGATGTTTAAAGATGTCCTGGAGGTTCCTAAGCCTCTCCTCATTTTTTTTGAATTCTTGTTTCTTATTTCTTTTGTGTTTGGTTGTTTCTTCCTTCTGGTCTACACCATTGATTTGAGTCCCAGTTTTCCTCCCATCTCTATTGGTTCCCTGTGCATTTTTCTTCATTTCACTTATTGTAGCCTCCATTTGTTCATCTAATTTGTCACCAAAATCAACCAGTTCTGTGAGCTTCCTAATCACCAGTGCTTTGAGCTGTGCATCTGATAGGTTGGCTACTTCTTGGTCGCTTAGATGAATTAGCTCTGGGGCCCCAATCTGTTCTCCCATTTGAGCCATCCTTGGGTTTTTGTTGTTGTTGTTGTTTTGGTTTTTTGTTTGTTTGTTTGTTTTTGTCTGGTCAAGGCTGTTATGAAGTGAGGGGTGGAGCCATAGGCATTCACCAGGGTGGGGCAACCCAGTTGCTGGGTTGTGATGCTGGATGTGGGGGCGGGGTCTGAGAGGGAACAATGGCGCTTGCTCCACTCTCCCTCAGATTCCAGTCCCCTCCGCCACTTTCCCCAAGCAAATTGGGCCCTTCTGGCACTGATTTCTAGGACCCTGTGAGTCTCTCCAACAAACTCTCCCACGAGGCTGGGATTCTCTCCGGGCACCCCAACCCCCACAAGTGTTCTCAATCGGTGCTTTTTAGGCTTTATTTCCCAGCACTGGGGCCCTGCACTGCGCAGTCTGTCTTGCTGCCCGTTTTCCCTTGGTTTACCTACGTGCAAATGTGTGACCATGGTCAGCTGCCTGTGCGCCTCGCTTGGTCTGCTAGTTGCCTGCCTGCGCTCGGTAACCGTTGCCTGTGCACCCAGGACCACCAGCTACTGCTTCTTCCTGCCTCGACCCCTCTCCACCAGCTGCCGACTCCGCCCCTCTTACCGTTCTG
Source organism: Anoura caudifer (assembly GCA_004027475.1). Taxonomy (NCBI): domain Eukaryota; kingdom Metazoa; phylum Chordata; class Mammalia; order Chiroptera; family Phyllostomidae; genus Anoura; species Anoura caudifer. The sequence continues at coordinate 9,342 of PVKU01014396.1, forward strand.
GGTGAATCGTTGTTGGACTTCCATACAATTCAATCCTCTATCTGTTCTGCTTTTTTTTTTTTTTTTTGGTTCTATATTTTTGTTGTCCTTAATCTTGGTTGTGAGAGGAGGTGCAGTGTGTCCACCTAGGCCTCCATTTTGGCTGGAAATACTAACACCTGCATGTAACTTCTTTGGCATCTCCATTTCCTATATTATTCTTAACTCCCCCCTATTTTGTTCCTACCATTTATGCTTTTAATCCCTGAACCATTTCCCCCATTCTCTCCCTTCCCCCTCCCAGCTGATAACCCTCCAAATGATCTCCATATCTGTGATTCTATTCTGTTCTGGTTGTTTGCTTCTGTTTTTTTTTTCTTTTTTTAGATTCAGTTGTTGTTAGTTATGAATATGTTGCCTTTCAATGTGACTCTTGAGAAGTTACTTAACTTCTCCTTGGCTCAGTTTCCACATGTATAAGGTGCAGATAACAATGCTTGTCACATATGGATTTTGTAAGGATTAGTGATACAGAGTTTGTAAATACCAGATAAACATTCAATATATTAAAATGATTGTCACTGTGGTCATAGAAATGTCCAGTGCTATTAATGTGGTTGAGTGGGTTGGAGTACTAGGCTGTCAAGACAAGTAACACATCCAACAATAGGAGGTGGTCAGAAAGATGGTCAAAAAGGTAAAGCTGGCCTCAGAGGGTGACTTTAATTTGTTAGTGGGGACAAAGGAAGAGGAGAGGTAGCAAACTGGAAAGAACAAAGCATGTATAGGGCATAGCCCGGGGCTTAGACCCACCAAAGCAGAGTAGGCTGGGAAGATACAGGAGCTGCTGAAAGTGTAGACTGAGAGCCTGATGTGCTGTGTGAGAGAATTTTGCCTCAGTTCCTTCTCTGTGAGCAGGCACTACAGAACATTAAATAGGAAGAACATAAACAAGTATGGTATGGAAGATGAATTGATTGGAAGGCAGGTGTAAGGCAAGTACCCTGCTCTTTGCAGCCATTGGCTCTGATGCCCTTGACACAGCCCCAGTCCTCAACCAGTCCTGACCAGGAGGAGGGGTTTATTAGCAATTCATGTACTCCTAGAGGTCAAAATGGGGTGAGACTAGGGAATTCCATAGTCCCATGGGATCATTCATTTATGCCATATGCTAGTCTCTTTTCTCCTCCTTCCCTCATCTTTTCTGCTAAGGCCTCAGGAAGACAAGCTAAGAGACTGTTGCAGAGAGCATACAATAAATGGTAAGGTCCTGTCCTCAGATGGTGGAAGTAGGAAAAGAAGGAAAGGAACCAAGGGAACAGATGTCCAAGAGGTAGAATCTAAAACTCTTTTGCCTTAAAATGTCAGTGTGAAGAAAATACCTTAGATCATCTGGTTCAGCCTGTGTTTTTATAACATGGTGTCTGACTCATAGTAGCAGTTGAGTATAATAGATCTTGAATGAATTAATTAATGAATAAATGAGGAGTATGACCCACAGATGTGTTGACAGCACTAATTATTGGCATACTTTGTACAAGCACATAAAACTCCTGACACCTAAATCAGTGCTCTCTCCATTATGCCACAGTTTGTCTCATCATGTAGGGGGGAAAAGGTTAAAACATTATCTCAACCTTATTTTAGTACTACAGTTCATTTTCATTCAGAATGTCATTTATAATGTAGCACATAAGAATTAATAAACTAAAATTCTTCTAATGAAGGCATTTTGTACTGTCTCTGATGCCTTTCATAATCTGAATATTTGACTTTGCATTCCTGCATAACTTGGTGGGTGTCTGGAATGATGCTATCTGCAAGACAGATATTTAAGGTCAGTAGAATCACAGTAAGGTCCAGAACCTCTAAGGTGGAATCTATTTCAATTGATGGCTCTTTTCCTTTAAAGTACAGTTAAAATTTTTTATTTATCATTTGCTCTTTCACTTATTTATGCATTCATTGGTTGCTTCTTGTATGTGCCCAGACTGAAGTTCAAACCTACCACCTTGGCATATCAAGACAACGTTCTAACCAACTGAGCTACTCAGCCAGGGTCAATGGCTGGTACATTTTTATCACTTTCATTCTAAAGGGACCTTCTGGGAATTTTAGAAAATGCTTTAATTTACTCCAAATAATATTGCTTCTGCCTTTACAAGAACAGAAATCAAGGAAATAGTCTTGATTTTTTAGCAAAATAAATTATATTTAGGTATAAGGAAAGACAACGAGAGACACAGAACACTGCAATAGATTCATCAGAGAACCTGAGAAAATAAGACAAGGGGTCACTTATTCCCTTGGGCCCTTATCTCTAGACCTTTCTCACGATGTGAAATAGCTGAGAATAGGCAGAGACTCACACATCTGGATGTTCTAAGTTCCCTCTGCCACCCCATGGCTGATGCTACACAGTGGGGATGTGCTCTTGTCTTCCAGACCCCTCCATCCTGAACACACTGTATTTCCATTCCAGAAGGATCCAGGGTCCTTTCATGAGGCACTAGTCTTTCTTGTTTGGAATCAGTGCATGTGGTTACAAGGATGAACATAACTGCCCTGTCCAGTTTCTGTGATCAAACTGCCAAATACTTTCATCAAGTTCAGCTGTTTCTTTGCAAATATTTGTAATTGCAACTATTTATTCTTTCTCATTCTTAGGACACATTTACTTTCCAATCATTGTCAGTTATTTGTTAAAAGTTTCAAGTGTGTATTTCTATATGTAGCATTACTATAGTGCTGTGCCACTTACAGAACATTTCACAGACATGTCTTTCTTGTAAGGTAGGTGGAGCAGATATTGTTATCTCCTTCTTACAGATAGGAAGCCGATGTTGCGCAACCTGCTCAGAGAGCAACCCAAGGAGACCCAGCTTCAATTCTATCTGACAGGGCACAATCCTTCACTTTGGAAAAGAAATTTTATCAAGAGCAGTTATTTTCAATTTAATTGAAGTGATGCATAGCACACCCTCAAAAGTAAATGTCAAATTTTATTATGTTTGTGGGTGTTGTAGAAATGAGTGAAAATGAATATTCAGTAGTCTACTATAATAAAATTATATATAAGTATTAAAAACAAACTAATATAAGCTTCACATAATAAAGGTAAATCAAATCTAATTATCTGGAATGGAAATTTAACAATAGTCATTTTTCAATGTAGAGTACATGTAATTGGTAAGATGGAAACTGTCAGTGAGAATTTTGTTTCTCTTAGCAAAAATCTATATGATTTGACACAAATAGAAGTTAGAAACACTAAAGGCAGTAAATTTAGCTATGAAATCTATTCCAGTTTTCCTCTGACTAAATCTCTCTATTCTTTATTCAATAAGAATTTATCCTAAATACCTAGAGTTTTCAACATAGAAATGATACTCCATGTATTTTGTGGAGAAAACTTGGAACAGGTAGACTTTTAGAAAGGAATAAGTCTGAGAGAAACCTGTAGTCACAAACATGAGATGAGCAATCTGAAGAGGAATAACAGATGTCTTTGAAGACATAAGGAAAGAAATGATCTAGTCGGGAAGAAGTTACACATAGTGAAGAAATGCACTTGATGGTAGAGGAATAGCAGAACTCAATGAAAAGGTAAGTAGCAAGTCCTAAATTATGAACAGTAAAGATACCATCTTTACTAGAATGGTAACTTACTGATTGGTCAAGACAAAAATAAGTTGGAAGGACTTTTGGCCAAGAGTGTTAAATGGCAGGTCTAAAGATGGAGTCATTTGAACTTAATAGAGGAGACTATAGGGTGAGAATGAAGTGTGAGGAAAATCACTCTTGTCTGGTCCACGGTGGTGGCTAAGCCAGGTAGACGGGAAGAGATGAGAGAGGGAGCTGAAAGGAAGGCTGCAAACCACAGTGACTCAAAGATGTGGAAGCAGAGAAAAGAAGTCTAAAACTAAGCCCATTTTTAGCAATGCTTTAAGAGGGCCTTATTTCATCCAAAATGATGAAATACCCAAGAGGTATCCAATATTAAATTCTGATTTTCATGGCTAAGAAAGAAACCTGTTATCTTAGAACATTTTCCCATAGAGTCCAGCAGATTTAAACCTCCTGCTCCATTAGCTTCATTCTCCTTCACTTGCTCCTTCCCATAATTGGGAGTCAGGACATTGTGAGACCAGCCCTGTGGGGATGCCAAGCTCATCAATCACCCCAAGTTTAACCAACGGGCTGGAGGTCAGCAGCCCCAGAACCAGCTGGCTTCAATGTGGCCCAAAGGAAATGGCCATACAGGAAACAGGGGAACCTTCCAATGAAAAGTCTGCTTGGCTTTCCAAAGAAATGCATCATCTTATTTTAATAGAGAACCTTTCTTTGGTAAAATAAAAGTTTTCACAAGCATCATCTCATTCTCACAGTAACCCTGTGAAAGAGAAGATAGCAGACATATTTTTAATTCCCATTTTGTAAAAGAATAAATTGAGAGATAGAAAGATCAAATGTCTCTTTTCCAATTCTCCCTCCTAAGTAGGCTAGCAGGGTTGGAGCTAGCGCCAATTTTCCTAATGAGGTTTCTTTTTGTGCTCTTAAGCCCAGTCTGTCCCAGGACTTGGCATGGTACCATCAGATGACATACACCAGGTGGCTCATATTTTTATTTCACAACATGTAAATGACATTCATACAGCACAATCTATAAATATCCTCCCCAGTCAGTTCTATCTGAACAAGCAAATGTTTGCTTACATCTCCACTTACAACAGTTTTGGCATGATGCATGTCTAGGCAGATATAAATGTAGATGTAGATATAGATGTAGATACAGATATAGATATAGATAGATATGTAGATATAGATAGATATATAATTTATCCTTGCTGGAGGACATTTTTTTCATGCTTTTAGAGAGAGAGGGAAGAAGAGAGGGAGGGGAGAAAGAGAAACACCGATGCAAGTGAGAAGCATTGATTGGCTATCTCCCACATGTGCCCTGACTGGGAACTGAACCTGCCACCTTTTGGTTATAGGACAATGCTCCATCCAACTGAACCACACCAGCCTGGGCACATCGTATATGTTTTTAAAGTGAGCAGTTGAATACTATCAAGTTGTTAGATAGTTTTAACTGTGATAACTGACCCCTCATCTTTTACATTCAGAAATCTGCGTAGCTCCACAAGGTATTGTTGTAGGGTCCTTTATCTTTCACTTGCTTGATGACTTGAAAAATTGCTCCAAGTGGAAAATATCCATAAATTATGAAAGGCAGCCTAACTAAGAACCACAAGTAGTTCTCATTCTGTTTCTAAATAGCAAGATTACATTAAAACTAAAAATAATAATAATAACATTAATCACTATAATTCAAATAACTACTCTTTAGACCTGGCAGGGTTGCTTGAGAGCTTTGAGCGTTACCCTTAATTCCTTTCCCCCTATGAATTTCCAGCATAGCAGAGGAAAGGATAAAGCATGCTTGGGGATTGGGGCATTTGTTAACAGTGATTAAAGTCAGGGAGAACCATACAGGAACATAGCATTTGTTACCCTCCTGCCTTTGACTTGCTCACTGAGAACCTGATACTCATCCTTGACTATAACTGTGGTGGGAATATCTTGATGGGATTGTCCTGATTTTGTAGAAGGATATAACCAAGGACAGATAATAATTACTGAAATAGCAATCACCCTTTGCATAACAGTCTGTAGCTTACAAACCCTCTCACCTGCATGATCTACTTTGTTATTTACCTTAGATCAATGAGGTGCTATCATTATTGTTCCTCATTACTTCTGAAGCATCTGAGTCATGGAGGATTTCAGTTAGTTTTGAAAGTCACACAGTTAGTAAGTGACAGAGCTGGAAATCAAACCGAAGTTGTTTGACTGCCAGACCCATGTAATCTCTGCCACACCATGCATCTGCCCACACCTGCAGAAAATGCCAGATCAAGAATGGAGATGGGAAGGAAGATAGTCACCATGTTAAAAAACAAAACTATTCAAACAGGAAAAATGGGGAAATGAGATGTACTGCAAACAAAACCCAAATGACCAATAAACTTATGAAAAGGTGCTCACCCTCACTAGCAATCTGCAAGATGAAAATTAAAACCATGATCATACCCAATAGATTAGCCAAAGTTAAAAGTCTGAGAATGCCAAGTACTGTGTCAAAGGGAAAGAGCAGTGCTCTTTCCCTGGTCCGAGGGAAACTGGTCTGAGCAGTGTTCTAATCATTAAGCTAGATAGATGGTAGGGAGATCATACACAAGTATTTATTATTCTTTCAACTTTTTACTGTGTAAAATAAATAACTTTAAAAATAGAAGAGGCAGCACAAGAAAGAAAATAAGTTGTCTAGATCAGTCACATCTCTGGGATGACTAGAACCAGTTGAAAATGATTCCAAAGATTCCCCACCTTCTCCAGTCTACTGAGGACTCATAGTAGAGGTTGTCCATCCCAGTTCAGTCCTGAGTCCCTATCCAGTATCCCAGCCATTACACCCGCACCCTTTCTGATAGAGGTCATTGAGGACTGAAGTTGCATGGGATCAATCCCATAGTCTGTAACGTTTTCTACAGTCAGACCTAACCTGGATCCCTGAAAATGTTTGTTTAACTTTTCTGTCACCTTATCTTTAGGGTTTTTAAGCAATTCTCTAGCATTCGAAAAGAGTGTTAACCAAGACTATATAGTTGAGGACATTTTTCTCAGTAGTGTTTTATTCATAGATATATTTTTAAGTGCATTTAGTAGAGAAATAATAACAGACACCTAAAAAAAGCCAGAAAAGTATTTAACTCTGATAGTTCAGTTCTGTTTTTTTATTTTTGGAGTTTGCAATTTTGGTGGACAAGGATTCTAGAATAAAATCCCTAGCCATTTACACTACCCATTTCAGAATGATCCTGATAAATTGATATTTGTGGAGTTATTTATTTGACAATATGTGAAAACATGTCTTCATTTCACACATACTCCTCAGCATAGTAAGGCACAATCTCAATTTGCAATTCTCAAACATCATGGCTTTTGAGGATAGAAATATTAATCTATGATAGAGCAATTGTCCAAAAATAAAATTGTTATTCAGACATCATTGAATTTTTAAAACAAACATATTTTTCCACATTCTAAGGAAGAAATACTTCTTCTCTGAATATATTTTATAATGAATAATTTGCATCTAGGGCATTTTTAATATCATAAAGTTTACCATTAACCAGTGGACTTCTGTAACTGATAATTCATTGAGGAGAGAGGACAAATCCTTTTTTGAAAAGATCTACAGAAATTTCAATTTGTGTAAGATGAGAGGATGAGTCTATGGCAGCTCTAGGTTTGAAAGCAAGAGTCCCAGATCTCCTCCATCTTATTTTAGCAATAATAATATTAAGAATATTCCACATTTTTTTGACCACTCACCATGGGTCAGGCACTGTACCAAGCACTTCTTCTGTATTATCTCATTTCATCCTCACAATCACTTTACAAATGAGGGATTCATGACTCAAAGCAGGTAAGTCATTTGCCCAATATGACATATCTGCTAAGTAGAAGAGCCAGGATATTGTCCCAGATCCCTAATCCTAATAACTCTACTCTTGACCTTTATATGTGGATCCTTGGAACCTTTACAATTATATCTTGTGATAGACAAAATGTATCTCTGATATTATGTCATTATAATATTTTATATATATCATTACATATATTTCATATATATAAATATATATATAAATGGGCAAAATATTTTCCTCTTCTATGAAAAAAGAAAAAACGCAATTGACTCAGACAAGTAATACCAAAAATAAAACCATGTACTGGGGCTCCAAACTTTTTATCCAAAACTTTTGACCACCACATCTCAGTGGTTTGAAAATTTTCTTAACTGAAATGCACTGAAGATGAAAAAGAAACATAGAATGAGGGCTTTTTTGAGGTACAAATCCTTCTAAACTTTTATTTCTGACCATTTATTCCTGAATACGCAGTTGTTTCTGAACTTCAAAGATAACCATATAGCATTTTTTTCAGTATTTGATCAGTATATATGTTGGCAGATCTGTTGTGACCTTGAATCACATACAGTAAATTTAAATATTATTCTAACTGATTTCCTCACTGATTCCTGAGAAACAGAGTACCACTTCACTGGTCTTATAAATAATTCCATTTCTTTATGTCAATGTTAATTGAACTTACCTCACATTGTCAATCTCTTTCTTTTTTCCCCACAGGTGATGTCATTGTCTATATTAATGAAGTTTGTGTCCTTGGACATACTCATGCAGATGTGGTCAAACTTTTCCAGTCTGTTCCTATTGGCCAGAGTGTCAGCCTGGTATTGTGTCGCGGCTACCCTTTGCCCTTTGATCCTGAAGATCCTGCTAACAGCATGGTGCCACCCCTCGCAATAATGGAGAGACCACCTCCAGTGATGGTCAATGGAAGACATAATTATGAAACATATTTGGAATACATTTCTCGGACCTCACAGTCAGCTCCAGATATAACAGATCGGCCGCCCCATTCTTTGCACTCAATGCCAGCAGACAGCCAGCTAGATGGCACGTATCCACCACCTGTCCACGACGACAATGTGTCTATGGCTTCATCTGGGGCCACCCAAGCTGAACTTATGACCTTAACCATTGTAAAAGGTGCCCAGGGCTTTGGCTTCACTATTGCCGACAGTCCTACAGGACAGCGGGTGAAACAAATACTTGACATTCAAGGATGCCCTGGCCTGTGTGAAGGTGACCTCATCATGGAGGTCAACCAGCAGAATGTGCAGAACCTGAGCCATACAGAAGTGGTGGATATACTGAAGGACTGTCCCATTGGAAGCGAGACTTCCTTGATTATCCATCGAGGAGGTAAGAAAAAGCTGGCTCAGCAATTAAATGTGTAGGTAAAATAGTAGAACCTTTACAATAACATTGCAAAAATGGAAGTTTCTCTGAGGTTGAATGCAGTCATATTTTAAAAAATAAAGGTAAAAAGGTAAGAGAAAAAACATGAGCCCAGGAAGCTGTGGAGGATTTTTGCGGTTTTGTTATTGTTGTTGTTGTTTTAGTTTTGAGAGTATATCTTTCCCTATTTTATATGAAACACAACAAAAATAGTGCTTTCAGTCTTACAAATTTATATTGTTATGAAGTTGGAGGTTAAACATTGAATACCCAAATACAAGTGGGTTACAGTTCAAAAGTTTGTTAATGTGTCAGTTGTAGAAACCTCAAACTAGTTTCCCATTGACTTGATTTTTAAAAACCTGATTTTTCCAGCAGAATCAATGCTCTGGTTGTGCTTAGGATTCCAGGCTAGCACATGAAAGCTGGTTCAAGCCCTTACAAGCCCAGTGTAATCTTGATAATCCCCATAAAGATCACTGGGAGCTGTGCCTCCGTAGAAAAATCTCCCAGAGTTGTGAACAGGGTTGCTCATGACCCTTCTGCCACTACTAGGGGACTGCTCCAGCAATAATTATTACATGTAATGCCTTCCAGGACCTGAGAAGAAAGTTACAGAACAGGGTTTGGGCTAAAGTTCTGGACTGCACATTCTGGGTGATATGTGGAAATGGAACAATGAGGAGTATGATAGGAGCTCTGAACTCTGGATGTTTTTCCCCTTCTACCTTCTCTATGGAGAAGGGATGGGAGTAAACATGTCTGTACCATGTACTCTTGATTACCCATGAAATAAAGGAGAGAAAGGAGGAAAGGGCCATACAGAGACAGAGAGGGTACTTGAGAACAGTGTAAATGAAAGTGCCTGGACTAAGACCTGGCTTTCCACTTAACCACGTATCTCATCTGTTACATTGGGATAATGCTACCTAACCTAATGGTCATGTTTTTCGTGTTGGATGGCCCACAATAGGTGCTCATTAAATTTCTGTTGAGTCTAAATTAGCACTGAAACTGCAGCAGGGATAAGTCAGAAGGAACAGCACTACAAGGAACTCATGCATGAAGAACACACATGTGGCAAACGTATGTAATTGCCTATTCAAAGCACTAAAACAGCACGAAAGCTCTGTCAGTTTGAAATGCAAATGAAGTAGTGCAAGCTGAAAGAAGCGCCCTTTATGATTTGTTGGCCCTCTCTGCAGGTATTTCCCCTTCAAGGAAGCTCTTATATTGTTGCCTCCTTATGTGAAAAGGGACACACTATGCTAAGCATTTGTGGGCAACACCATACAAAGTATTATGTTCCTTTATTAAAAAAGGAAAATAATATAATAGCAAAAACAATCCCAAATCTTAAATTTTACCTTCTTAAGGCATTGTTACAAAATAGATCTTGAAACTTGTTAATATTGACAGTGTATTTTAATTTCTCTCATTGCTTATTTAAGATTAAAACTAACATTCTTAATTAAATAAGCCATATCTTTATTTTTTCATTTTTTCAAAAATTTTTATTGTTATTGAAGTACAGTTGTCTCCATTTTCACCCCACAGCACCACCCCCAGCCATTCCCACTGCCTGTCCTTAACCCTATGCCATTTGGATTTTTCCATTTGTCCTTTATACATGTTCCTGACAACAATTCCCCCTTCTTCTCTCTTAGCTCACCTCTGGTTATTGTCAGTTTGTTCTTAATTTCAATATCTCTGGTGATATAGTTTTTTAATTTTATTTTAATTGTTGTTCTTGTACAGTTTTCTGTCTTCTACTCCCATCCCAGCCCACCACCCCAGCCCTCCCCAGCTCCCTCCATTTCCACCCCCCCAGCTTTTGTCCATGTGTCTTTTATACTTATTGCTCTAAACCCTTCCCCTTTTCCCTTGAAATTCCTACCCATCTCCTCTCTTGTTCTCAATTTCAGTGTCTTTGGTTATATTATGCTTGTTTGTTTGTTCTGTTGATTAGATTCCTGTTAAAGGTGAGATCATTATGGTATTTGTCTTTCACCTCCTGGTTTATTTCACTTAGCATAATGCTCTCCAGTTCCGTCCATGTTGTTGCGAAGGGTAGGAGCTCCTTCTTTCTTTCTGCTGCATAGAATTCCATTCTGTAAATGTACCATAGTTTCTTGATCCATTCATTTACTGACAGGCACCTAGGTTGCTTCCAACACTTGGCTATTGTAAATTGTGCTGCTATGAACATTGGGGTGCATAGGTTCTTTTGGATTGGTGTTTCAGGGTTCAAAAATATGGAACGTTTCACAAATTTGCGTGTCATCCTTGCACAGGGGCCATGCTAATCTTCTCTGTATCATTCCAATTTTAGCATATGTGCTGCTGGAGCGAGCACAAATAAGCCATATCTTTATAATGTGCAATTGGAAATCAAATCATTGTAACAGGTTCTTGAAATTAAAACGTGTAACTGAAATCACTCTACGGTAATCACTGTGTGATTTAAAGAAACATGTTTAGATGCGTATATAATTACTTTTCTAAAGGCATGGAGAGCAGAAGAAGTATTTTGAAATTGTTTTTCTATGTATTTATTATATATTACATATTATTATGTAATATGGATTTATATTTTTGCCATTAGTACCTTTTCTGAAAACATATATTCTGTGCCTGCTGTCAGCTAGACTGCCCTATTTTTCTCTTCACTCCCCTCCATTTAATCCTCAAATACTCATTTTCATTTGCATGTTGTTTGTGTTTGGGGATGAAGAATTGTTTTTTATTTTGTGGCTAGTGTAGAACTGTAGAATGTAGCATACTGTGGTGCTTAAAGTACTTCTAGTCAAAAAATCTCTTGTTGCCCCAAATTCCCACAATTTGCACTCATCTCTCTGAAATTAATAGGAATTAACACCATGATTGTGTGACAATTCACTTTGATTCTATTAGTAGAGCTAATCATAAATGCTTATGGCCTCAGTCAGATAAGTATAGATCTTGAAGAGCAGGTTCATTGGCCTGGGTCCTGGCACCATGATTATGGTTGTTTGTTTGTTTGTTTATCTGTTTTTAGTCATTTACTAAGATGTGTTTATTTAAAAAGTAATAATGTACATGATTTAATACATTATTTTTAATACAATATTTTTGAGCAAATAGTGTCAGAAGGTACATATTGAAAGTAATTCTCTCCTGTACCAGACTTTCAGTTCTTTCTCAGAGGGTAACGTGTTTTCCATATGCATACAGAAATTTTGCACTCCTAACTAGCACATACTTGAATATACGTAGTGTACTAAATATATATGAGGTAATTTTATACATAGATGTGTCTTGCTCTGAAATCTTGGTTATTAGGACGTATTTTATTTTTTAACACACACCATTGTGATACAATTTATATATCATAAAATTCACCAATTTTAAGTGTATGCTAAAATGATATAGCTGTGTAACAATCACCATAATCCTCAAAATATACATCACTCTACACTCCCTTAGTCCAAGATCATCACTAATATGCTTTCTAAATAATTTTGCTTTTGTACAAATTTTTCCATTACAAATGGAATCATACAGTATTTAGTCTTTCACTTAGCATGACACTGTTGAGATTTGCCCATGTTGGTGCACTTATTGCTAGTTTATTTCTTTTTGTTGCTGAGTGGTATTCTATTGTATGGATATACCACTTTTTAAAATCCATTAACTAGTGGATGGACCTCAGTTGTTTTCAGTTTTTGGTATTTATAAATGATGTTGCTATGCACATTGGATAGTAGTATTTGTGCACATATATTTTCATTTTTTCTGGGTAGATACCTAGAAGTGGTACTCTAGGTTACATGAAAAGTGTATTTTAAATTGTTAAGAAATTTCCAGAATGTTTTCCAAAATGACTGTAACTTTTAACATATCCACTAGCAATGTATGAGATTTCCAATTTCTGCCCATTGTTGTCCACAGTTGATATTAACAATCTTTGAAAATATTCATTTTAGTAGGTATATAGTGATGCTTTTAGTGGTTTTAATTTATATTTCTCTAATCTTTTTATGTATTTATTAGCATTCATATATCTTCTTTGGTGACATGCCTACTCAATATTTGGCCCATTTGTATGCTTATTGGGGTGTTTTATGAAATTATCAAAGTTCTTTATTTATTCTGAGTACAAGTCTTTTAAAGCTTTATGGTTTGCAAATATTTTCTCTTGGTTTGTAGCTTGTCTTTTCATTTTCTTTTCTTTTTTATTTCTTATTTTTCAATTACAGTTGACATACAATATTATATTTGTTTCAGGTGTATACCCTAGTGATTAGATATTATATAACTTACTACATGATTGTCCTGATAAAACTCATACCCATCTGACACCATACACAGTTATTACAGTATTATAGACTCTATTCCCTATGCTGTGTTTTTTATCCCCATGACTCTTCTGTAATGACCAATTTGTACTTCTTTTTTTTTTTTTTTTTAAAGGAGTTAGATCTATATATATCCTCAAAATACTGTGGGATTTACTGAAATGGTCCTTAATTTCCTAGCTGATATCCTTCATGATTTATAGATGTGAGATTCGTCAACTGTACTTTCTGTATTGATCATTGTCAGCGTAATAGCCCTAGACCATTCTTTTTTTTTTTTTTTTTTTAAACAATCCTTTATTGAATATTTTGGCTTTTCTATTACAAATTACCACAAAAATAACTACTCTATGGCTATTTTTTGTACCCATTCTTAATTATTTCAGTGGTATAAATTCCTAGATATGTTATTGTTGAATCAAAAATATGAATATATAAGGCTTTTACTTTATAATTCTAAATTGTCTCCACTCAATTTTATTATTTTTATTTTTTTAATTAAATTTTATTTTAATTGTTGTTCTTATACAGTCCTCTGTTTTCTACTCGCATCCCGTCCCTCCGCCCCAGCCCTCCCCAGCTCCCTTCCATTTCCGCCCCCCCCCCAGCTTTTGTCCATATGTCTTTCATACTTGTTGCTCTAATCCCTTCCCCTTTTCCCTTGAAATTCCTACCCATCTCCTCTCTTATTCTCAATTTCAGTGTCTTTGGTTATATTATGCTTGTTTGTT
>PVKU01014397.1:0-23275 GCA_004027475.1 Anoura caudifer
TATTATTGGCTATATCCCCTGTGCTGTATACTACATCCTCATGGCTCATTTATTTTATAGCTGGAAGTTTGTACCTCTTATTCCCCTTTCTCTTTTTCACCACTTCCCCCAGTTAAGCTCTCCTCTGGCAATCATCAGTTTGTTCTCTATGAGTCTGTTTGGTTTAGTTTTATTTGTTCATTGTTTTGTTTTGTTTACATTCTACATATAAATGAAATACTGTATTTGTCTTTCTGTGTCTGACCAATTTCACTTAGCGTAGTACTCTCTAGGTCCATCTGTGCTGTCTCAAATGGTAGGATTTCATTTTTTTTTTTTTATTGCTGGGTAATGTCCCATTGTGTACAGGGGTGGGGCAAAAGTAGGTTTATAGTTGGTCATATGGAAAAAGACATGTAGGTTATGATTATTACAATAGCTTTATTAATTCAAAAGAATTGGCATTTTGATAGGGATTGCATTGTACCTGTAGATTGCTTTGGGAAGTATGGACATTTTAATGACATTAATCCTTCTAATCCACAAGCATGGTATATCCTTCCATTTATTTGGGTCTTCTTCAATTTCTTTTAGCAATGTGTTAATAATTTTCAGAGTAAATGTCTTTTGGCTCCTTGGTTAAATTCATTCCTAGGTATTTTTTGATGTAATTGTTTTCTTAATTTCCCCTTCTAATAGTTTGTTATTAGTGTATGAAAATGCAACAGATTTCTGTATATTAATTTTGCTTCTGTTCTAACAGTTTTTTGTGGAGTTTTTATTTATTTTTAAAATTATTTTATGTTTTATTTATTGATTTGAGAGAGAGAGAGAGAGAAGCATTGACTTGTTCTTTACTCTTTTAGTACTCTGACCAGAGATGGAACCCACAACCTTGGTGTTTCAGGACTATGCTCTAACTAACTGAACTCTCCAGCCAGGGCTTTATGGAGTCTTTAGAGTTTTTGCTACATAGTGTCATGTCATCTGAAAGTTCTTTCTTTCCAATTTGGAAGGCTTTTATTTCTTTATCTTGTATGTTGTAAAATGGTAATTATTAATGCTAATTGCATCTTAGGTTCATTTGGGGAGTTTTACAACCCTATTTCTGCCTGGGAACTATCCCAGATGAATTAAATAATTATTTCCCAGAAAACTAGGGTATTTTTCCTTAAAAGCTTCTCAAGAGATTGTGGCCCATTGATCTAAAGCAAGAAGAACCAGTATAGGGTATTCCCAGTTAGTGAGGAGGATCAGAAAGACTATTTTGGAAGAGAAGGATCCTGATGAAGGAATTTAAGCCCTCTACCCTCACCTCCAACTGGCAGTCCACTGACCTCTATCTTCGGCCCATCTGAAAGGTCTGAGGTCTAAAAGAGTGGACTTCATTCAATACCTTCTCTACCAAATCTAGAACTGAATGGACAGGATGCATCAAAGCAGGAGTTGGAGGCAGGAGAGAGAAAAGGAAGCATCGAAAAATAGCAAAGAAGGCAAGAGCTTTCCCAATCCTTAAATGTCTGTAAAATACTACCCGGGGTCTGATGCTTGAGAGAATCAGGTGAAGGAGACAGATATGCTTAGCTTAAAGAACAAAAGTCATAGGGACCATGATAATTGTCTTCAAATGTTTGAATGGAAAGCTACTATTGCTTGACCTCCTGATAAAACCAGTCACATTCTAGAGCAAATGATATCCAAAACTCTTGGAGTGTAGAAGGAATTAGACTTCTCCAATGTGGTCCAGAGAAAGAATTTGGACTGGGGGATTTAAAGTTCCAAGCATGCAGGTTTGAACTCAATCACAAAAAGAACTTTCTCTGAGGGACAGTTTACAGGGGTCAAAGGTCTTTAGAGTCTGATGTCTGATGTCCTGGATCTATCACTATTAACTGTGCCATCTTGAAAATGTACTTAAACTCTCTGTGTTAGTACCATTATTTCCTCACCAAGAGAACATAGGTAATAATATAGGGGTTTGAGGGTCACATGAGATCATTTCTATTAAGGCTCTAATACAATATCTGGTGTTGGGTAGTGACAACACAACATTCTTAGAAAGTTTTCTTGGAATTCAAAGCTAAGGGCAAAGTGTCAAGGAACAAACAATAAATAATAAATGAACAGGGATCAGACATTCCTTTCAGGGCTTATCAAAAGTGGCTTAAACTGGCTTTGCTTCCCCAACCTTCATCTCTGCTACCTGCTTCCAGTCCCTATAAGCAGACAAGAGCCAGGAGGGCAGAATTTGGGAAGTCACCTGTATCCTTGGGGTGCTGCATTGTGATGAGATGCTTTTCCTGCTCCCTCCTCATTCATTAATTGGGTGTTTTCTTATACCATAGATGGGCTGGTGTACCTCTGTCCAATTTGACAAGCGGAAGACAATTAAAAGGGGAAGGTAGAACGAAGAGAAGGAGTAGAGTAGAGGAACTTCCATGCCAAACATTTAGCTTTTGGTAACAAATATCTGATTTTACTTACCATGGATCAAAGGGACACTGCGGAAGACAGCCAAGCTGGAGGCTGTTTCACCAGTACCCCTCCCAAGAGAACTTGCTGCCAGGAAAGTAAACTAAAAAAAAAATTTTATTGTTGTTTAAGTACAGTTGTCTCCATTTCCCCACCCCCACTACTCCACCTTATCCCACCCTTGATCCTAACCCCCCTTTGGCTTTGTCCATGGGTCCTTTATACATGTTCCTTGATGACCCTTCCCCTTCTTTCCCCCTAATCCCCCTCCTCCCTCCCCTCTGGTTAGTGTCAGTTTGTTCTTTATTTCAATGTCTGTGGTTATATTTTGCTTGCTTGTTTTGTTGTTTAGGTTCCACTTATAGGTGAGATCATATGGTATTTGTCTTTCACTGCCTGGCTTCTTTCATTTAGCATAATGCTCTCAAGTGAATTCTGATAACAAGAAACATTGGGTGAATCACCAAGGGTAGGAGCAGATGATAGAAATGGTGATGTGGGAGGCCTCCCATGGGTCTTTGGGAAATTCACTTAAGCCCCAATGAGGGAGCCAACAGCCAGCCATCACTGACCAGAGTGGCTTTTAATAAACACTCCAGGTATGTCTGTCTCTTCTGTTTGTCTTACCCATCTTCACACAGAGAGCAAGAGAGCAGGAAGTAGAGGAGGGTGCCCTTGGAGCAGGTAAGCCCTTATGCACTCTAAGTCCCTCTAGTGCAGGGATCAGCCAGGGCTGAGAGAGCAGATATAGTCATTGTACTGAAGTGAGATTGAAATTGAGAGTTAGACTGGACTGATTGAAGTTTTCCATCCCCCAAAGTGATGGGAACTTTATAGATATGCCTAAGATGTTGTCAGAGAACACATAGGGAGATTGGGAACAGTACAGAGGTGTAAGCAATAATTGTAGAAAAATAAATTCATTTTACATTTGACCCTTCTAAAGCTAGGATTGTTTAATAAACCAGATGTGGTAGCCACTATTTTATTAACAACAAACTGGCAACAGGCAAGAAGACTGAATGATACAGCTTTGGGGGAATGCACTGGTCATGAATCACTGTGCGCCTATGCGGGTGGGGTTTCCCCTGAAAGAACTGGAACAACTCACTGCCAGCTGTCCTCTGAAGAGGTCAGTGGTGGGGCAGGAAATCAGAGTTCTGGGACTTGGAGTTAGACTTCCTAGATCTCCCAGGAAGGGTGAGTCCTGAGGCCCGGAGGTACTATCTGGGGCACATGAGCTGCCAGGGGGAATAGCAGGCTTCTTCCTGGAGAAGAGGGAGCCTGTGGTCAGGCATCAACTCATTCTGTGTTCTCTTTACCATTCATTGTCCCTATACCCTCACTAAGATTCAATCAACATTTTACATATTTTGACTTGTAATGTCCTAAGGGATTATGGAGAAAGGTCTTCAACTACACTTGAGGCAAAGCAGTGCAGAGGGGCGTGATTTCTGTCCTATAGCCGCAGCAGTGGTGGCAATGGCCAGCCTTGGGCACTAGTGAAAAGAGCTTTGCCCAGAAGTAATCATCTCACAACAGCCAATTACATCAGAGGTAGTGGCCAAAATAGGGTACTTGAGGGACTGGCTGCTGATACATATGACAGGGAACCCTGAGGGAACATCAAGATTCTCAAACATAGCAGAGGGTACTATGGATGGGGGGTGCTAACTTATGTCAATAAAACTAGTATAAGTCAAGCCATATAGTTTGAATTAAGCTATGATTAGAGTTATCCAACACTGGAATGAGCACCTTGTCACTGTAAGTGTTTAAAAGATAAATGTTTTCCATTTAGAGAGTCTTCTAATGGTGTTCCTATGACATTTATTTATTCAATGTGTATTTATTTTACATTTACTGCATATAAAGAATTGTGCTAAGTGCTTTACATACAACCCATATTCATAAACAGTTTTGTAGATGAGGAAACTGAGACTTAGAAATTAAATAAGTTGCCAAAGGTCTTAACAGCTAATAAGCAGTAGAGATAGGTTGTGTAACTCTAAACACTACCTATACTCACTCCAAAGGTGAGCACACTAGATAGAGTATCCAAATGCAGTGGGGGAGGTTGAAACAATTATAGAATGATTCATTGAGGCACATGGCTTAACATGATGGAAGGAGAAGAGTGCAATGGAGAGGATGAGTTGCCAAGAATGTGTCTTAAATGATGTATAGGTGTTACAAAAAGGAGGGAGGAACATCATGGGGATGGCTGAGAGGAGGCTGACATTCCAGACAGAGGGGCCATTGAAGTGATTCTCATAGTGGGGTACTTTAATAAATATTTTAGTAGATGCATGATAGCATGGGCAAAGTCATCTAGTCAAGGCACACACGGATTTGGGGGGACAGGCGTGGGAAGACTGCAAGCACATCAGCACGGATGCAAAAGGAAAGGTAAGGAGTGTCAACAAGGCTGCAGATATCATAGGAGGCCATGAGCCAAACTGGAAAAAAAAGTAGCAGCTGTGAAATGTTTGGAGGTTGTTTTCCAAGAGTAGATTTTGGAATCTAAGATTTCTGATGTGAAGCACTGCGAGATGATGAGATGATGCATGGATGGGGTCACCCAAGGAGCGTTGGCTGAAATAAACAGGTGGTAAAGGTCATTGACGTTCAAAGAACATTCCAACACTTGAGGCTAAGTACTTACCACTCTAAGCATCTGTAATTCTATTAATTACTTGGCTTTTCTTGAAATGAATGTGTTTGTAAAATACTTTAGTATTATTATACCAGAGCTGGGTGCCTAATTGAAAGTTGCTATTTCACTCAGCTTTCACAAATACACTGCCAGGGCGTTATAACCAACGCCTGTGATTGTTGTAATAGTACCCAATTAAGCCTTTCAGTTTTGTGAAGTGTGGACAGAGTGTTTATTTGTGACTCTAACACCCCGTAACCTAGTTTTCATGCAATTGATCAAGCTTGTGTATGTGTTAGCATAAGTAACAGATGGTCTACCTTGCTTTAAGGGTACAGGCAAATAGCTTAGCTAGAAGGCTCTGAAAGCTTTGTTAGCCTCTAGAGGCATCTATGGTGTTTGTAGAAATCTTGAGAAGCTTCCACCTGTTCTGTACACTCTGCTTAGATACCTTCCTGGTGTATGAGGCACAGGTAGCAACTATCAATGTAAAAAGACACATCTGAACAAGATTGTGTAAACAGAGCACATCTGAGCACTTTAATACATTTTTACCATGAACAAGTGGCTTTGTAGAGGTCATGACTTCTTGTCACATTAATCCCTACTACACCTTACTATTCTTTTTTCAAAAAAGCAAAGATCCCAACAACGTGTAAAAAAATGTTTAAAAGGGTTCACTGCCAAATGTAATCATTACAGCTAGAACTTTTACCTTCTCCCCCAAAGGAAGACAGAATATAAACACAAACAGGTAATTTGAGTCAAACTGAACAAGCTAATTTTGATCGTCAGTAAAGGCACACTCCTTCTCTATTGCTCCCTGGGAAAGGTCATATTGATCTCAACTCTATCATTTGAGAAAAATTTTCTCAGCCTTGAAAAGAATGGCCTCAAGTTTCAACTTGTGGTGAGTTTTTATGGTTGACGTACAAAGGGCTAAAGACCGAAGGGGAACATGAGAGGTTTAGAGTGGAAATGCTGACTGCTTTCTTACTTTAGCGGTGCTGACAAGAATCTACTTCACTTAAATCTCACAGATGCAAACATGAATCTTGCACTTCTGAGTTTCTTGTGGGGTTATCGATGAGGGAGACAACAGATGTGCTGACTTCACTGGAAATTCCCTGGTTAAAAGACCCTTACTAACATTTTGAAAATTGGGCCTTTAGGCTCTTGTAAGTCTCATTGTCCATCGAAGTAATGCGTTCCTGACCAATGTAACTTGTGGGAAAAAAGCGAAATGAATCTTCTCCCTTAACCACATGATCACTTAGGAAGAAGAAGCCCCTGCCAGTGAGTAGGTGTTTCTCAAATGCTTGCCCCACTGTTTAAGAGGAAGGGTCCAGTCCTGACCAGGGCATAGCAAAGCCTCTACACATAGCCTGGTTTCCCAAGTGTCTTCTGCCTTTAGACTTCTTAGAAAATTGGGATGAAAAGCTTCCATTATTTTTCTTTCTCAGGAAATGATTCATGGTATTTCCAAAATGAACAGAATCTCTCTGATACAGCAGAATATTTAAATTCCCAAAGCAGGATTTGATCTTTGCCTACCTCCACAATCTCCTTGTTCATTAAATTTGTGTCCTTTAGTCTCTAACTTACTGGTGATTTTGGCACTTTGAGGCTAAACAAAATAGAATTTTTTAATGTTAATACTTAACATTGAAAATTTTCCAGTCTCCCTGAAGCACATTCGGGGCCTTGGTTCTGCCTTTTAAGAGAGGGATTTGACAATGATACAGAGAAGATATGTGTGGGTTAGTGAAAAAAATGCTGGAGTTCAGACTCATCACATCTCAAGCCTGTATCTCTTACTTACTGGCAGTGGAACTCTGGCCTCATCCTGTAACCTTGAGGCCTCCATTTCCTCAATTATAAGAACTGTAACATGGCCTGCTGAAGTTTACATGAGATCAGAGGATCGAGTATTTGTTCAGAGATCTGAAAGATGTCAAGCAAGATAATGCCTGAAAATCACTGCGTGTAATTATTTGGAAACTGGACACTTTTGTATTTAATGGATAGAATGCTTCTGTCTGCTACTGGGGCAGATTCCTTGCTCCTGGGCATAATATTTCAAAGCAGAATTTCTCTAAGTGACTGGTAGGGTTGATTATAGGATTTAGTTGGGGTCAATAGCCAATCAGTAAAATTCCCCATATGGTCTTCTGGAGAAAGTTAGGGCTGTTCTTAGGGCCCCTAGGTGCCAAGATCCTTTAGAAATATCCTGTCCTATATATCCTACATACTCTCAGAGCTTGTCCAATGTACTTATGCAACCTTATTGCTTGAATTTAGACCACCTGTAACTCAAATTTCTGCTATTAGTATTCCAACATATTCAAAGTGATTGGATACCATTAGCAAAGAAGCAATGGTGCCATTTATACAACCAACAGCACTCAATTCAACGTGCCTTCTGAGGTGGATGCTGGGGTGAGCTAATCATAGACTGAAATACTCATTGACCTAGATTTCTGAGAGGTTGTCCATAGAGGGCTCGATTCCTTTCTTCCTTCCCTAGGAATTGCTCTTAGCTGAAAAGAGTTCACAATGCCTGGTCAATGTGGAGGCAGGAAGGTCTGGCCCCTAGGGCTTGATTTAGGACATCTTTGAAGACCATCACTTTCCAAGCTCTCAGTGATACTGGCTGAGGCCTTTGTTGCATCTGCTTCATGATTCAGCCCAGTCCTGCTTCCCTTCCTTCTACATAGGTGATATTTCGCTTATGCTGAAAAGAGCACAGCATTCTAAGACTGCTATCCTTAGAAATGCCTGCTTACAAGTTTGGTCTTTGGCTGGCATCTGGAAACTTGGGTTTCAGTAGGATTTATACCATTCCCAAAATTGATAAGAGCAGCTCATAGTGCCTAAATTGTTCATAAAAACAATGTGGTTTAAGCTTAACACCTGCTTTCCTTCTAGGAGTCTGGAATTCTGGTATGTGGTAAGCCAAGAATACCTATGTGGCTGGCCTCCAATAAACACCATGGGCACTGAATCTCTAATGAACTTCCCTGGTTGACAACATTTCACACATGTTGCCAGACAAGTCTTGTGTGACTCCACAGAGAGAAGACTCTTGGAAGCTTGCACCCAATTTTCTCTGGACTTTGTTCCTTGCATCTTTTTTCCTTTGCTGATTTTTAAAATATCCTTTTGCTGTAATGGATTATAACTGTGAGTACTACTATATGCCAAGCCTGTTATTCCTCTTAATGAATCACCAAACTTCACAATGAACTTCCTGCATGCAAATCTCTGTCATCTCAGAAAACCTGACTTAAGTCACCCCCTTAACCCAAGCACTACTCTACCCTGGAGCTTTATTTCAGTTAATTGTACCACCACCATTCTTCCAGTCCCTGATTTTACAATCTCAGAATCAAAACCCTCCTATCCAGCAGGCTGATAGTCCCTCCAAATATATCTCTACAATGTCTCCTAACTGTGTCCTCTACATTTTCACCATCATTATTGTTATAATTTAGGCCATCATACTTCCCATCTGGACAACCACTTCAGTTCCCTAATTGTTCTCTTCCCAGTCACACCAATGCATAGTGCTGCCAATTTAATCTTCCTAATGCAAATTTGGAATAAGTGAGTTTCTTGCTTTAAAACCAAGCTACGCCAAAACTTCGATTTTTTTTCTCACTGACTTAAGAATAATGTTAAACTCCTTAGAAAGACATTTAAGGCATCCATGAACTGGCCTCAACAATGACATCAGTCTCATTCTCTCCTGCTCAATGTACTATACCTTTTAGCCATATGGAGACTCACACTGCTTACTGAACAAGCCTTGTATGTGTGCACCTCTTTTTCTGTATTTACATTATTCATTTCTTCTCAAAAGGTCCTGTATCCATCTTATCAAAATTATATCACCATTTTCAATGACAATCTTCTTTTGAGAAGTCTTTTTCACAAAACCTTCCTAATCTGCCTTTTCGGGGTAAAATTTGCCTCATCCTCTGCTTTTCTACAGCAAAAATGGATTACCGTGTCTCCTACCCGCACCCTTGATGTGTGACTCTGAAAGTTATGACAAGGCTTCCCCTCATTTCTCCTTTGATCTCAACCAGCAGATCTGGCTAAACAAGAACAAGAAGAAATTCTTGATCAATAGTTTTTATTCCTTATGTGACAGAGAACTATCCATAGTTTATAAACTATATCTGTACCAGTCATCTGCAAAAATTCTGAATAATATCCCAAAACAAATTTGACCATTTATCTGCAACTTTATATGAGCTTGTTTATATGTTATATACATGTAAATTATACTGACATTTTCCATACATCATAGAACACACACATAACTAGTAATGTTCAAAGGATGAGATAAAAATAGATGCAGAACATTCTGATACTTTCATGCCATGTCCCAGTGAATCCCCTTATACTGAGATGTATGCACTCCTATCTAGAGAACCCCGATTCCCACCCTCAGGACTGTGTGCTTAGTTTTCCCTTTGTGACTTCCCTTCCTTGAGTCAAAGTTATGCTATGAGCAAAGCTAGAAAATATTAACTTTTTTGTGTGTGGCCAGAGAGCAAAAATGTTATTTTTCTCAAGGGAAAGGTGAATTTCATGAACAGTGCAAGGTCTTGGTGGTTTAGCGGTCCGTCTGTAGCCAGAGATTGTCTAAAGGGAATCAGTATAATTTTTATTAAATAATGCAGCATTATTCAGATAGATCGTGAAGATTTCTGTTTTTTTTTTTTTTTTTGTCATTGTTGTTGGGTTTTCTCAAACCACACCTTCTAATAGGATCTATAATTAGGAAGACTTTTCAGAGTCTGTGCTGGGCTGAAAGGCTGATTGAGGCAAAATATTTTTCCGCTAATAATTTCAAATCCAGCTTGATAATGCAGAATATAAGTAGCAGTGACCTTAAATATGTGAAGTTCTAAGCTCACTTCTGCTGTCACAACACACTCTTGAGCAGTCCAAGCAGAAAAAACAGAAGTACAAGAAATATATAAAGGGAAGAATGGTATAAAAATAACCATAGATAGGTTTTTGGAAATTATAGTCAAATGCATATTAGCATCAAGCACAAACTTGAGAATATGAGAGAGTAGGGCTCAGAAAGACAGCATATTTCAAAAGAGCATTTACAAAGCCTTGGATTAAATAAGCTCTTTGAATTTGAATTATTAAGGAAAGAGAGCCCAGAAAGATAGGAAATTGCTGTTGTACAAAGCTATCATTTAGAATCAAAGGGCAGATAAAGAGCTTCCCAGGGAAGAAAAAGCTAAAAGTTTATCATCACCAAGCTGTTATGACATGAAATGTTAAAGGGACTTATTTAAGAAAAAGAAGATCAAAACTATGAACAATAAAGTAGCAAAAAAAATACATATCTATCAACAATTAAATCTAAAAAACAAACTAAGCAAACAAGAACAGAGACAGAATCATGAATACAGAGAACATTTTGATGGTCACCCGATGGGAGGAGTTGTGGGGGACTGGGTGAAGAGGTGAGGGGATTAAGAAGTACAAATAGGTAGTTACAGAATAGTCATGGGAATGTAAAGTACAGTATAGGAAATGGGGCAGCCAAAGAACTTGTATGCATGACCCACAGACATGAACAATAGTAGGGGGATTGCCTGAGGGAATAGGGTTGCTGGGTGGAGTGGGACAAAAGGGAAAAAAATCAAGACAACTGTAATAGTACAATCAATAACACATAATTTAAAAGAAGAAGAAAATTACTATTGTACAATAAATTTGGGGGCTAGCATTCTTGCACACATTCCCTACAGAACTTTAATGTGATTACATTAAGATTAACATTATCTGCGACCTTTGTGTTTACACATGGACTCCTGCAAACAAAGCTTACTGGAAATCACTATATTGAAAGTCATTAAAACACATAGGTACTATAATGAGTCCAAAAGGCAAGCTGAGCATCATTAATTGCCATTTGACATGCCTCCCACACCTCCCACACAACAGAGGTAAAGATGGGCTGCAGTTCACACTCTAGCTCTGAGTATCATGTTTCAAGTACAATCACTAGTCCACTGCTAGGAATGGACAGTTTGGGGTTTAAAGCAAAATGCAACTTTCCCTGAGGAAATTTCAAGGAAGGTCAAAATAAATGGGGCGGAAAGGGTATACAATGAATTGCTTTCTTCTCAGCCATGCTGCTGTATTCTATATCTACCTGGGTGCCGGGGCATAGCCTTCGCCTTGCACACAACTCACATTCTCAGGGGAGGTAAGGCAAAGAGGAAGGGGAGAAAAGCCTGCCATACTCTTTAACAGTCACTCCCGTTCATTATGAAGCAGATGTAGATCATAAGGCTGCAGTCTGAGAATGCTGGGTTGTGGTGTTCTTACACAGCAAAGCCTACATGCACATAAGCAAATGTACACCAAGTTGCACAAGTAATTAATATCAGTATATTCACCTTTTCTACAGATATTTGAGGAATTTAAGAAATATAATTAACATGATATTTTATCAATAGTTAACATTTCTGGAAATGCTACAGCTATCTTGAAATGTAACTAGTTAACACAGAAAGAGCCTAAAAGAGAAGTGATTTTTATGTCTCTCTAGAGTATAGTTACAGTATGCATTTTGAGGTCTTGTGTTCTGCTGATCTTAGGTCAAATAAGAATGAAGAAAACACCTCATTATTCAACAGTTGGTGAGCAAAGAGAAGGAATATACCAAGATTTAGAAGTTTTTCTCCAATTCTAGGGAAATAGTAATATTTGATATCTATAATTCAGGCTAAACAATGTGCTGTTTAGATGTAGTAATTTTCCAATGCGATGCAAAGCTGCTAATAATACCAAGTAAGGAAACACCAAAGAGAAGTGTAGAATGTAACCAAGAGGTGAGATTGCAACTAAGAGAGATCAGCAATATGGGAACATTATTTCTGACACCAGAATAATTGTGAAGGAGAAGTCCTTATTGAGCCAATCAAGACTTCTCAGTGGCTTTTAAGGCCCACTCAGTAGATCTGTAAGCCGTTTGTTGCTACCATGGTTTTTTCTTTGTCCACTGTCCATCCTCAATGTCCTCTCCATGTTCTAGGGATGACAGGACAACCTGGAGAGACACCTCTTCAAATACTTCCCATGGCCCCAGATTGACTGAACCAAACCTTCATGTCTCCTTTCCCAGGTGACAAATAACCAAACAAATGCAGTCTTAAAAAGTACACAGAAACCTCGTATCGGTTTGCTGAAAAAAAGGTAGGCTGATTTTATTTAGAATACTATCTTATTGAGGGAGCTGATAAACTTAAAATACAGTTTAAGGCATTTGCTTACTCAAAACAAAAGTAACGTTTATTACTAAAACAGAATAGTATTATTAATACAGAATAGTCCCCCACCCCTCAAATTAAAATTTCCTATTATCCTACCCCCTAAAGATAATTTGCTATCAAGATTCTGGGCCCTGACCAATGTAGTGCAGTTGCCTGGGCATTGTCCCAATGAGTGAAAGGTTGCTCATTTGATTCCCCATGAGGCCACATGCCTGGGTTGCAGGCCAGTCTCTGGTTGAGGCGCATGCAAGAGGCAACCAATCGATGTTTCTCTCCCTCTCTTTCTCTCTCCCTTCCCCCCTCTCTAAAAATAAATAAAAATTTTTAAACAAAGATTTTGTGTACATTTCCAATATTTTTTCCTATGTATATGTGTGTATATATAAAACACCTATAACATGAACAATATACATTTGTAACTTTTTTGAAATAAGATTATGTTTGGAAGCTCATTTTTTCACTTAATATAAGATGGATATTATATGTCATTAAATGTATTTTTCCAAATTTCTATGGCTACATAGTATTCCATTTTACAGATAAACTATGATTTATTTAGCTGCTTCTACTATTTATTACATTCTATTAATTTTTATATATTATGAAAGTGAGAGAGAAAATGCATAGTTCCTTCTTTTCTTATTTCTCATGGGTCAAAAGTAAGTATAGAGATGACTAAGTTGTAGTTAGCTGTGAGAATAAACAAAAGTGGTCCCCAGTAGAGACTGATTTTTACTCACTATCACTCTCAGAACCTTAATTTTATTGAGGCAAAAATGCTCCTGGCTTAAAAAATAAACAAATAACAACAACAAAACAGCAAAAACCCCTTTGTTTCCCATATAAGTGAGGTGATATAATCCAGTTCTAAGAAATGAGAAGTTAGCAGAGTGGTTGGTAGAGATATACAGAAGAGCACCTTTTTGGGAAGGGCGGCAAAATCAGTTTGGAGATGCCTATTTTTCTTTGCTTTTTTCCCCTTGTTCCTGGTTGAAAAGTATGCAGATCTGATGATTAGAGGTCTGGCAATCATCTCAAGAGCAAAGAGGCACACTGGTGTTGTCACAAGAATTTTTAAAAGTATGCCAATACAACTGACTATTTAGTCAAAGGCACTGACCTCTTTTCCCTTAAACTGTCAAATAAAAAAATGACAACAGCTAATACAACAATAGCCATCTGGTGTGAATGAATCAAAATTATACTTATTTTTTTTGCCAGATGAGCAAAAAAATATTTTTTTCATGTGCTGCAGAATTTTAGTAATTAATTTATGTGTCATAAGATGAAAAAGGTGGGAAATCTCTGCCCTAAATATTCCACTAAGAACCCCTAAAATAAACAAGAGCATTCTCCTCTATAGTCAAGACTGGTAGGAGAGACAGAGACACAGAACAGGCTGGTCCCACACCCATGTGTAGTGGATAAAAATTGGGAGGGATATCTCAAGAGCAAGGAGTTTCAGCCCCACAACGGACCACCAGCCCAGGGTTCCAGTGCCAGGAAGATAAGTCCCCATAACTTCTGGTTGCAAAAACCAGTGTTGTGGTGGGTGGGGCTGTGTAAAACAGAAACTGCTAGAGACTCAGGCTGTTCCTCTTAAAGTATGCACACACAGACTTACTCAGACTCATTTCCTCTGAATTTCAGCACCAGGGCAGCAGCTCGAAAGGCACCGGAGACATCTGGGGAGGAAGTGAATTGTCTGGCATCAGGACAAGAGTTATGGGACAGCTTTCTCCCAGATAGAACTGCTGGCAGAGGCCACTGTTCCTTTTCTGAGCCCTCTCCCTACAGAGCTGGAAGGTGGTGCCATGTCTGATATTCCATTAACCTGGCTCACACAAGTTGCCCCACCCTGGTCCCTGAGTTTCCTCCCCACCTAAATTTTGGGCCCACCCAAGCTGTTTCCAAAGGTGTTTCCATGCAAATGTCTTGTCTTGGCTCATGCTTCAGATTTTCCTCTTAAATCCTCTTAAATCCTCTTAAACAAGAAGTATTTGGCTTCAGAAAGCCCCATACCTCTTGCTAAGTGGCCCCTAGCCTGGCAATAGTAGATCTTGGTTCACAGCTTGGCCTCACTTGGACTCCTCCAAGCCTAGCACACAGATTAGCCATCTTCAGATCACTTTGTAGCTTACGCCTGGTGGCCTCAGACGGAACAAGGGTAGTGGATGACCTTAGTCTGTACCTCCCAGGATGCCCCACAGCCTGAACACCCAGTGGATGACTACAAACCACATTGGAGGACAACCACCAAACCAACTCCAAAAGTAACACACTCAACGGGCAGACTCAATGGGCACTAGAGCCCTACTTAAGTAATTAATTTTTTCCTCACCTGATGACATTTTTTCATTGCTTTGAGAGAGAGGGAGGGAGGGAGGAGAGAGGGGGAGGAGAGAGAGAGAGAGAGAGAGAGAGAGATGAGAGAAACATTGACTGATCACCTCCTGTATGTGCCCTGACCAAATCAAATTCACAATCCAGGTATGTGCCAAACCGGGAATTGAACCCACTACTTTTGGTGTACAGCACAATGCTCCAGCTGACAGAGCAACACTGGCCACGTACAATTTCTAAATTTTAAAAACTTTTGCTGTCTCAAGAGGCTGAGCATTTTCAAAATCATCAGTTTAACAGTACTCTCAATTTATCTCTTTCCTTTGACATCTTGCTATAAGCAGATTGTACCTTCAACAGTTTGTGTGGCAAGCCTCTTAGCTAGATCATCAAGTCTATTAGGCATACCTTCTACTCTCCACATAACTGAAGACAACACTATTGCTAAGATTTTTGCCACTACTAACAAGAATCTCCCTCCTTGTGTTCCTCACTTCCTTTTGAATCTTTACCACCAGCTTTCTCAAAGTTCAGATTTCCACTAACAGTCTATTCAAAGAAATGTTGGTTTTCTCTACCATGCTTCTCAAAATCCTTCTAGCTTTCACGCACCACTTGGCTTCAAGGTTACTCACACATTTTTAGGCATTTGTTATGGCAAAACTACTGGGTTTCATCAGAGAAGAACTACTAGGATGGATATATGTATACACAGAATTTGATGTTCCTGAATTGTCGGAGCTGGTTATTGTGGAAATAGTCTCTGTAAAGCTGTCGTATTCAGATTTGAACCTAGAGCTTGAAGTACACCAGGCAGGCAGAGTCTGAAAAGGATGTTGGAGATCAATAACAAGCCAAACCCCATGAGCGTGCTGTTTGAGTCCCATGAGTACACACTGAAATCCATGCCAATTTTTATTGCCTCTACCTTTTGGTGGTGTGAGTATCCTGCGGAAGCAATATCTCACCGTCACAGAGCTTAAACTAATACCTGGCTTGAAAGTAAGATGCTGAAGAAAAATCTCCAGGAAGATGGAGCAACTGCTGCCTCACATCAATCAGGTGAATTCTCAGATGAACAACAAGGTATGAGAGCTACAAAATGGCTGAAGCTCTCGAGATCTCCCACAATAATCTATTGTGGGCTGTCCTAAATGGAAACATACAGGAAAGGGAATTCTAGGGAAAGTGGTTCAGAGTGGCTAAACTGACACATTCTAAATCACCATAATCCATCATATCTGTAATCCAGCCAGTTAGAAGAAGGAAGAAAATGAAGATCTTACCCTCCTCTTTTTTAAGGGCAGTGCATCAAAGGAATTCCTAACCCCGTGGGCCAAAACCTAGTCTCTCGATTAAACTGCAAGGGAAGTGTGAAATGAAATCTTTATTGCAGTGCTCTCAGGTCTGGGAATTCTGTTCCTGGGGAAGAAGGGTAGATATTGAAAACAACTCACAGTTTCTGCCACAACCCACTTGGCTCCACCCTGGAATGTTTTTTCTTCCTTCTCTGCTTGGCAAACTCCAGTTCACCCCTAGAGACTCAATTATTATCCTTCCTGCAAAGCCTTTACCCTGTTTTCATATTGGGTTTTATAAATCCCCTCATCTTGACATTATTTTGCTTACTCCTTTAGAAAATTTTAAGGTCATTGTTCTGGAAACTGAGGTTTTAGCAGTGACCAAAACAAAATCTTTTCGTTTGCAAAATTTATTGCATCATAATTACTTAGTATCCTTTGTACTCTAAGGCTGCCACCAATTGAGATAAGAAGGGTAAGATTCATTGGTAACTTCAAGCATTTCTGTTCCTAACTAAATTCATAAATCCGTTAACCATAATTAAGATGAGATCATTGGGTAAGGCTTCAAAAGTAATTCATGTTCTTTTCTATTAACCACAAAGGTAATATTTGTGATTTATAAATTATGTCTCTTTTAAAAAGTCATGAACCTTAAAAGGACCTTGGAGCTGATCTAAATTTAGAAAAGAACTCTAAGTCTTGAATCAAAAGATTATTTGCTCAAAATTATGTGCCAAGTTAGTGTCAGGGCTAAAAGTGGAATCCAAGAGTATTGATTCTTAAACATGTGCCCTTGACACATTGTATTTTTGTGGAAAATGTCACAGTAAAAATATATGTCAATTATGTTTATAAAGCCAGTCTTTCAAAGATTATAGCATCAAAATTTAGGCTTTAAAAAAAAGCCTGTAACTGAATTCACTTATTAGTTCTAATAGGGTTTTTTTTTTGTGTGTGTGTGTGTGTGTGTGTGTAATCTTTAGGGTTTTCTATAAATAGTATCATGTCATTTGCAAAATAGTGACAATTTTATTTTTTTTCTTTCCAATTTGGATAACTTTTATTTTTTCTTGTCTGACTGCTGTGGCTGGGACTTCCAATACTATGCTGAATAAAAGTGGTGAGAGTGGACATCCTTGCCTTGTTCCTGATCTTAGAGTAAAAGCTTTCAGTAAATGAATGTTGGATTTTGTCAAATGTGTCTGTGTCATCAATTAAGAGTATCATATGATTTTTATCCTCCATTTTGTTTATGTGGTGTATTATGTTTATTGATTTGCAGATATTGAACCATCCTTGCATTCCTGCACTAAATCCCACTTACTCCTGGTGTATGATTTTTTCAATGTATTGATGAATTTGGTTCACTAATGTTTTGTTGAGAATTTTTATATCTATGTTCATTAGGGATATTGGCTTGTAATTTTTTTTTAGTAGTGTCTTTGGTTTTGGTATCAGGGTAATACTGGACTCATAGAATGAGTTTGGAAGCTTTCCCTTCTCTTCAGTTTTTTGGAATAGTTTAAGAAGGATACATATTAATGCTTCTTTGAATGCTTAGTAGAATTCACCTGTGAACACATCTGGTCCTGGGATTTCGTTCGTTGAAATTCTTTTGATTACTGATTCAATTTCATTTCTAGTAAATCAGTCTGATTCTCTTAAAGATCACATGTTTCTAAGAATTTATCCATTTATTCAAGGTTGTCCAATTTGTAGGCATATAATTGTCTGTATTGCTCTCTTAAAATGTTTTGTATTTCTTTGATGTCGGTTGTCACTTCTCTTCCTTCATTTCCAATTTTATGTATTTTGGCAACCCTCATTATTTATTTGTCTTTGGTGAGCCTGACTCAAGTTCTAACTATTTCATTTCTTTTTCAAAGAACCAGCTCTTAGTTTCATTGATCTTTTAATATTCTCCTACTGTTTTGAGTCTCTAATTTATTTATTTCCACTCTGATCTTTATTATTTCCTTTCTTCTACCCCCTTAGGGCTTTGTTTGTTCTTTTTCTAGTTCCTGTAAGTGTATATTTTGATTGTTTATTTGAAATTTTACTTGTTTCTTGAGGTAGGCCTCTAGCACTATGAATTTCTCTCTTAGAACTGCTTTTGCTATGTCCCAAAGATTTTGGGACATAGAATCATTTTGTTTCCATTTTCATTTGTCTCAAGATATTTTTCAACTTTCTCCTTGATTTCTTCATTAACCCATTGATTGTGTAGCAGTGTGTTGAGTAGTGTTTAATAAATGAATTCAATACAATGATAGGATACAAAATTAATATTCAAAAATCTATTGCATTTATATAAACAAATAACAAACTATCAGAAAGAGAAGTTAAAAAAGCAATTCCATATACAATTGCACCAGAAAGAATAAAATATCTAGAAGTAAATTTAACTAAGGAGACAAAAGACCTGTAACCTGAAAACTAGACATTGATGACAGAAATTGAAGAACACACAAATAAATGGATGGTTATATTGTGCTAATAGCTTGAAATAATTAATGTTGTTAAAATGTCCATACTGCCCAAAGAATACTACAGATTCAATGCAATTCCTATACCAATGGTATTTTTCAAAGAAGAACAAAAATCCTAAAATTTATGTGAAACCACAAAATGTCCCAAATAGCCAAAGAAATCTTGAGAAAGAAGAAAAACTGAAGGTATGCTCTCTGATTTCAAACTACACTATAAAGTTATTAGTAATCAAAACAGCGTGGTACTGTTTTGAACAGATACAGATACATAGATCAAGAACAGAATAGAAAGGTCAGAAATAAACCCATGCTTATATGGTCAATTAATCTACAACAAAGGAGGCAAGAATATACAACAGGGAAAAGACAGTTTCTTCAATAAATGGCATTGGGAAAACTGAACAGATACCTGCAAAAAAAAATGAAACTAGACCACTTTCTTACACCATATAAAAAATAAACTCAAAATGGATTAAAGATTTAAATGTAAGACCTGAAACCACAACAATCCTAGAAGAAAACATAGGCAGTAGAGTTTCATTAACATATCTCTTAGCAATATCTTTTTGGATATTTCTCTTATGGCAAAGGCAACAAAAGCAAAACTAAGCACTTGGGACTACATCAAACTATAAAGCCTTTGCACAGCAAAGGAAACCACCAAGATGGAAAATCAACCTACTCAATGGGAGAAGAAATTTGCAGATGATATATCTGATAGGGGTTGATATCTAGAATATATAATAAAACTCATATACATCCCTTTCTGGCATTCAAGATGTCGAAGCCAGGACGTGGCGAATCCTCTCGTGCGAAATTCCAGGTTTCCCTTGGTCTTCCGGTAGGAACTGTGATCAATTGTGCTGACAACACAGGAGCCAAAAAATCTGCATATCATCTCTGTGAAGGGGATCAAAGGACGACTGAACAGGCTTTCTGCTGCTGGTGTGCATGACATGGTGATGGCTGCCACCAAAAAAGGCAAACGAGAGCTCAGAAAGAAGGTACATCCAGCAGTAGTAATTCAACAATGAAAGTCAAACTAGAGAAAAGATGGCGTGTTTACTTTGAAGATAATGCGGGGGTCACAGTAAACAATAAAGGTGAAATGAAAGATTCTGCCATCGCAGGACCAGCTACGAAGCAGTGTGCAGATTTGTGGCTCAGGATTGCAGACAATGCTGGCAGCATCGCATGATTCTCTAGTGTATTTGTGAAGAAAAAAATAAAAATTATTTCCTCCCCCACCAAAAAAATCATACAACTCAATATCAAAAAATAAACAAAAACCCCAATAGTCCAATTAAAAAATAGACAGAGGACCTTAATAAACATTTCTCCAAAGAAGACACACAAATGGCCAACAGACACATGAAAAGATGCTCAACAACACTAATCATTAAGGAAATGAAAATCAAAACTGCAATGAGTTATCAGCTCACACTGTCATAATGGCTATTATCAAATAAGACAACAAATTACAAGTGTTGGTGAAGGTGTGGAGAAAAGGGAAGCTTTGTGCATTGTTGATGGGATTGTAAATCAGGGCAGCCATACAGAAAATAGTAGGAAAATTCCTCAGAAAGTTAAAAATAGAAGTACTGTATGCCCCAGCAATTCACTTCTGGATATTTAGCCAAAGAAAACAAAAACAATAATTCAAAAAGATACATGTACACCTATGTTCATTGCAGCATTGCTTACAATAGCCAAGATATGGAAACGACCTAGGTGTCTATCAATAGATGAATGAATAAAGAAGAGATAGTACATATAAACAATGGAATATTAATCAACCATAACAAAATATAAAATCTTGCCATTTGTAACAACATAGATGGACCTACATAGTATTATACTAAGTAAAATAAATTGGATAGACAAATAAAAAGACAAGTACAGTGTGACTTTACTTATATGTGGAATTACAAAATAAAACAATGAACAAACAAAATAAAACAGAAACAAACTCATAGTTACAGAGAATGAACTGATGGTTGCCAAGAGGAAGTAGGGGGTCAGGGGCTTGGTAGAAAGGGGAAAGAGAATTAGGAAGTACAAATTCCAGTCATAATTTTTTTTTAAATAAGGGAACTGGTACAGGAATAGTAGTATGTTGGTATGCATGTGTGTATGTGATAGTGTTATGAACATTTTCTTGTTCAAACATGTGAAAAAAGGTATAGGTAATTTGAATATAAACATATTAGGGAGTGGTAATATAGACTTGTAAAACTTCAAGTTAAATTTTAAGGATGACAGATGACTCTTCTCATCAAGGTCTATGTAGCTCTTTCCTAAAATTTCATGGATTCTATGAGAGATCTGCTTTCTGTTATTTGAGATCTGTAATATTGCACACACACATAGACTCAAAAACTGAAAATCAAAGTTTTAATTAAAACTGATATAAAAATTAAAGCGATTATGCACAATTTTGAGCAGCCACAGAATTCTAAGAGCTTTTCTTTTTCTTTGAACCTTTGCTCCCTCACACCAACAGATGCAGTCTAAAACACATGACCCACGTTCACACCTACACATTCAGCTGCTCACCTGCCCCTCTCCACAGTTCTGACACATTTGTTCCACCTCTTTCATCACCATAGGAGATAGTGAGAAGGAGAAACGAAAGTCAGGAGCACAGATGCCGATCATATAAATATGTGTACCTACCACACAAAACCTGTTGGTAAAAAAATTTTCAATGAAATAACATTAATTTATTTCAGAAAAATTAGCTTTCGATAGAATCAATGAAAACAGAGCTAGCTCCTTCAGGCCAAGTTCATGAGACTAAAAGGGAAGATTGTGATTCAGAATTTAATCCAATCTATTTTTTTAAATGATATATCTGAGCAAATACAATAAATTGATGATTTCTTGAGAAAAAGGGTTTAAAACAGTACTATTAAACTAGCTCTCAAAGTCCTAAAAAAAGAAAAGAATTTAATTTTGTTCTCATGGTACAAGAAGACTCTAAATTTAACTCACGAGAGGTTTTGTCCTAGAGCCTGAAGTCTCTCTCATTGTGCACTATATTTAGGTCGAGGGTGCAATTAGATCAAATATGATATTTTTAAAGTACATAAATAAAAATCATCATCAATGCTACTGCTAAAAATACATAAGCCAGGAACCGTGGCAAATCTAAAATACCAAGTAAGATAGATGTTATGAAGTCTCTCTGAAAGTAGTGCCCATTGACTGTTACTGTTACTGACAAAGCATTTTGTACTTTATGTAATAAATTCTTGTTTATCAAGAATCTTGGAGGTCCTGGCAAGCAATAAACTTATTAACAATGGATAGAAAGATGCACACTTTTTCCACTGATGCACAGAAATAACTCACCTTTGTTGCAGGCGAAGACTATAGGAAATGAGTGGGACTCTTTTCATTACAAGTGGCAGAAAACCTGACCCAAACTGGCTCAAAAGGAAATTTGTTGTCTTGTGTAACTGAAAAGCCCAAATATAAGGCTCAGGCTTCAAGCATAGCTGAGTTCAGGTAAAACAAGTCACTAGTGCTTGGTTGCTCTGTATTTTTAACTCTACTTGCTGCCAGGCTTCTGTATCAGGTTCCCCACAGTAGTGCTCCAGTCCTTCCATCCTTTCAGGTTCAAGATCAAAAAGGAAGAGCAAGTTGGATTCCAATCACAATGGCTAAGGGAATATGATGCAATGATTGGGTTAGGCCTAAGGAGAATGTTTCACCTCCGAGTAATGACAGAGATGTAGTCTTGCTAATTAAGTGCATGGACTAAAGAGTAAGTAAAGAATTAAACTCAATATAAAAATTGGGAGCTGTTATTGGAAGATGGAGTGGATGGCATGCCTATTATAGGGAGAACAATTGTGGCCAGGGAGATATTGTTTTACTGCCTCTGTCAGGACCGATTAACAAGTAGTTTTGGATCTAAGGTGATGATAAAAATGTATGGTGAATCCACTGTTTATAAGGCAGATATGCCACTGGATCATCAGTTTCTTTGGCTGTATGACAATTATACCACTTACAACTCAAGTTTTTTTGGTGAGGACTAGTAAACCGGTGCATGTAAAAACATACCTGATTGGAGAGAGAAGATGGCGGCATGGTAAGAGGACGTACATCTCTGCCTCCCACACATAGGTCTTAAACCGGGACATTTTTCAAAGCAGCACAGCAAACAGACACCAGAAACACAGCATATTTGAAAACAGATTATAGAAAATTGCAGTGGACGTTGAAAAACTGGACGGTAAGGAGAGTACTCCGGCCGTGCAGAGACCGGGGTCGAGGCTGAGAAACCAGGCCAGGGCTGGCCAAAAGACGCAGGGGAGGGAGCAAGAACATTCGCTCCCTGGGCAGCCAAGCAGGGACCCGCCACACCAGCATAAACCTGGTCGCTTGAAATCTCACAGACAGGAGTTAAGACCTCATAGCCCCGGGAGGAACGAACACGGGAGCTGGAGCGAGCACCTTGGTCTGCGCCCGCGCGACATTGTAAACAGCTGCTAGGGGTTCGGTGCATCAGCGCGCCCAGGGAGACCCGGTGCGACAGGGCGCGCAGTCGCTGGGCACCATAGGGGTTGAACCGTGTTCGTGGGACAGTTGGAACCTGTGCAAGGAAGACTCAGGGAACATCGGGACTTGTGGGCGCACGACCACAGTTCGCGCCTGGGTCCCTGGGCAGAGAATCTAGGGGCACCTCTGAGGACAGTAGGCCAGAGAAAA
>PVKU01014398.1:0-23276 GCA_004027475.1 Anoura caudifer
GTAGAGGTGTATTCTTTGAGACTTCTTTTGTCTGGGAAGCTCCTTATTTGGCCTTCTATCTTGATTGAAAGCCTTGCTGGGTAAAGTAGTCTTGGTTGCAGGCCTTTGGTTCTCATTACTTGGAATATTTCTTGCCATTCTCTTCTAGCTTGGAGCATTTCCATTGAAAGTCAGCTGCCAGCCTTATTGGAGCCCCCTTGTACGTTACTTCCTTTTTCTCCCTTGCTGCCTTTAAGATTCTCTCTTTGTCTTGGAATTTTGCTATTTTAATTATGATGTGTCTAGAAGTGGGAATCTTTGGGTTCCTCTTGTTTGGGACTCTCTGTGTTTCCTGGATTTGTGTGACTTTTTCTCTCATCAAATTAGGGAAGTTTTCCATCATTACTTTTTCAAGTAGGTTTTCTATCCCTTGCTCTTCTTCTTCTCCTTCTGGTATCCCTATTATATGAATATTATTATGTTTCATATTGTCTTGCATTTCTCTTAATCCCTCTTCATTCTTTTTGAGCCTCTTTTCCTTTTCTTGCTCGTTCTGGGTGTTTTTTTCTACTTGGTCCTCCAACTCACTAATCCAATCTTCTGCTTCATCAATTCTGCTTTTCATTCCTTCCACTGTGTTCTTCAGTTCAGAAATTGTACTCTTCATTTCCTCTTGGCCCTTGTTGATAGTTTCTATTTCCTTTTTCATGTTGATGTAGTTTGCAGTGAGTTCATTGTAGCTTCCCTGTAGTTTCTGGTAGCTCATTGAGAGCTCGTGGAGCTTCCTGACAACCATTGTTTTGAACTCAAAATCCGACAGTTGAGCTGCCTCTGTTTCATTTAGCATTCTCTCTGGGGCTTCCTCCTTTCTTTTCATTTGGGGATTATTTCTTTGTCTTCCCATTGATTTTGAGGTTCTTCTTATTAGCCTTAACTTCTTAAATTGATCTGTTCTGGCTCCCTGGGTTTATGGTGTGAACTTCTGTGGTAGAATACCTGTGAGATTCAGTGGTGCTGTCTGCTTCAGGTATCCTAGTGTTCACAGTTTCCACTATCTTATCTGTTGAAATGCCCTGTCCTTGGGATCATCTCTGTTTTTTTCACAGTTCCAGTGTTGGTTTTTTTGTTGTTGTTGTTTTGTTTTGTTTTTGTCTTACTCATGGGTATTTAAAAAAAGAAAAGAGGAAAAAATGGAAAGAGAAGAAAGAAAAAGAAAAAAAGAGGAAAGAAGAGAAGAAAGAAAAAGAAAAAAAAGAGGAAAGAAGAGATAAAATTGGAAAGAAAGGAAGAAGGAATAAGGCAAGAAAGAAGATACACAAAGCAAAGGGGCTTGAGGGGTTAAAAAAAGTAAAAAATAATAAAAAAAGTAGAAAAAATTAAAATTTAAAAAGAGAAAAAAGAAAAAAGCAACAAGAAAAAAGAAAAAAGTAAAATTAAAAAAACCCCAAGAACTCTTGCTCTTTTCAATCTTGCTGAGCTGGTGTTTTTGGTCTTGCTGGCTGCAATGGTCTACGGGTGACAGTATCACTTTTGTCCCTGTTCAGCGCTCAGCTATCTCTGCGCTACTGTTCTCAGAGCTAGCCCTGGGCCTCTCCACCCAGGGCCTCAGGTGTAAGTACTGAGGATGCGTTGCACGCGTCCCAGTTGCACGCAGGTGCCTATGATCTCACAGCCACCTGCAGCCACATACGGGTGCTAATCTTCGCACAATCGTCCCTGATGGATGGCGGGCTCAGGCGTGTGGCTGCCCCTCCGACACCGGGCACTGGAGGTTCCGCGAGCTCAGGCGGGCAGTGGAACAGCCGTCCTGCGGGCGCGCGCCTCTTCCAATGGTGCCGGGCGCCAGGCTTTCCTGCAAGCCCAGGCCCGTAGCTGTCCCTCAGGTGCCGGGAGTCAAAGGCCCTGGGAGCTCAGGTGTGTGGCTGTCCCAGTGGCGCTGGCCACCAACAATCAGGCCAGCTCCGGTAAGCAGTCCTTCCCCGGGATATGCGTGGGTGTTCACACCCCCCAGCTTGTCTGCCACTGAGACCCCAACTCCTCTCTGTGAGATTTCAAGCAACTGGGTTTATCCCAGTGCAGCTAAAACTTTGTTTGGCTGGGAAGGGAGCAGTTGACCCAGCTCCCTCCCTAATCTTGTGGCGAGACTGGCGAGAGTCCGCCCAGGCCTCAGTCCCGGCCCTGGTGTCCGAGCTGTCCCTTGGGCTCTTATTGTTCTGAAGCACACTCCTTACCGTCTGGTCCTCCAGTGTCCACTACAATTCCTTGATCTCCTGACTTCAAATATGCTGTGTTTCTGATGGCTGTTTGCTCCCTTCCGGTGTAAATTGGCCAGAATATTCTCCTGTGTGTAGGGGGGAGCAAACTTTGCTCCTTCCTAGTGCACCGCCATCTTGAGACTCCCCAGTATTTTTTTTTTGTGAAAGAAAAGGGTCTTTCTTTACCTAAATCTCTTAGTTTGGAAGATTTCTTTAGATGTAGAACCAGAATTCAGGTGGAATTATTGATTTCTTTAGTCATCAAACAGTTGTGTGTCTGCTATGAGCAAGGTACATTCAGTTTTTAGCTGCATCATCATCTTAAAATTCCACAGTCCAGTGCTTTAGGCACGTGTCGGTAATGTTACCAATTCTGTGGCCTCATCTGATGAGAAGGGAAGTCATTCCTGTGTTCATCTCAGTATAATGTCAGTTTTCACCTCAAGAAGAAGAAGCACAAACTCCATGACCATTCGTTGTTGTTTATCATATTCCATTTAGCACAAATGTTACACTACTCTGAACGGGCAGCTCAACAGGCAAAATGATCTGCAGGAGCTTGGGGCTTGATGGCACTGTGTATTTGTGAGCTAGGAAGGCAGGTTGAATCTGCCTGAGAACTGGGAGATAGAGTTTCTAGATTCATGTGGTGGTGAATTTTGTGTGTCAACCTGACAGGGCCATAGGTGCTCAGCCACTTGGCCAAACCTTATTCTGGGCATGTCGGTGAAGGTCTTTCTAAAATAAATTTGCATTTGAATCAATAGACAGTAAAGCCAATTACCCTATGCATTATGAGTGGGCATCATATAATCTGTTGAAAATATAAATGGATAGAACAAGAAGGCTGAGTCATATGAGTTTATTATATATTTTGGAAATCAAACACTTGTCTGAGATATCATTGGCAAATATGTTTTCTCATCCAGTTGGTTCTCTCTTCATTTTAATGCTCTTTTCTTTAGCCATGCAAAAACGTTTTTTTATTTTGATGATGTTTCATTTGTTTATTATTTCCCTTATATCTCTTGCTCTAGGGGACATATTGATAAAAATATTGCTGCATGGAATATCTGAGCTTTTCCTACCTATGTTCTCCTCTAGGACTCTTAGGGTGTCATGACTTAAGTCTTTTATCCATCTTGAATTTATTTTTTGTGTATGATGTAAGTTGGTGGTCGAGTTTCATTTTTTTGCAGTGGGCTTTTACAGTGGGGGAGAGAGATTGAAATTAACCTTCAGTACAACATGAAAATGTGGGGATTTATAGCCAGGGAACAGAGTGATGATCAGTGGAAGGAATACAGTCATTCCTCAGTGCTCTTGGGGTATTAGTTCCCAGATCCCCATGGATACCAAAATCCAAGGGTGCTCAAGTCCCTTACATAAAATGGTGTAGTATTTGCATATACCTACACACATCCTCCCATATGCTTTATTTTTAATTTTTAATTTGGAAGTCAGTTATTTTAATTAATAACCTGATGCCTTAGACTTTTATATTTTGACCAAATTACACTTTTTTAAATCCCTTTTTATTCTATTACAGTTGTCCCAATTTTTCCCCCTTTGCCCTCCTCTGCCCAGCCCACCCCTAGCTCCCACAGTCAGTCCCCACAACTGTTGTTCATGTCCATGGGTCCTTCTTATACGTTCTTTAACTAATCCCTTTCCCTTCTTCCCAGCATCCCCCCCTCCCCTCTGGCAGTCAATTCCATGTTTCCATATCTCTGGTTCTGTTATGCTTGTTGGTTTATTTTGTTCATTAGATTCCTCTTATTAGTGAGATAATATGGTATTTGTCTTTCACCAACAGCCTCCCATATACTTTAAATCATCTCTATTTATTAATACTTATTATACTTAATGCAATGTAAATGCTATATAAATAGTTGTTAACACAGTATTGTTTAGGGAATAATGACAAGGAAATGTCTGTACATACACAATTATCTCAGGCTTAATTGCACTCATACATTACTTAACAAAGGGGATACTTTCTGTGAAATGAATCCTTAGGGGACTTCATGGTTATACAAACATTAGAATGAATTTACATAGCTTGCAGGTATAGACTATTACACACCTGGGCTGTATGGTATAGCCTATCACTCCTAGGTTACAAGACTGTATAGCATCCTACTACACAGGATGACACAAGATTAAATCAAGTACAAGAGAGAATGATGTGATCAAGAGACTTATGAGATTGCTACCAGGGTAATACAGCATGCTATTTTAGAGCAAAATTTTTATAAGTGAAGGAGTAGCTTCAATAATAGTGATAAAAAGGATAGGGTAGTAAAAACATGAACCAGTAGCATAGGCATTTATTATGATGGTCAGATATCATGCACTGTACATAATTATATGTACTATAATTTTGTAGGCCTAGCAGCACAGTAGGTATCTATAACAGCATCACCACAAGCACACAAGTAATGCATCACAATGTTTTACAATGGCTATGATGTCATTAGGTGAGTCATTAGGTGATAGGTGAATTTTTCAGCTCCATTTTAATCTTATGGGACCACTATCTCTATATGTACTTCTTCATTAACCAAAACATGCAGCACATGACTGTACACGGTACAGGTCAACAACAGTATAACTTCCTTTTGGGACACTCTATTGTTATGAAGACACATCAGTGGTAAGGGAAGATCCTGGTTAAGTTTACATGACAGAATTCTTCCTGAAGGTAGGACAAAGTGATCAGCCATCACCTGGGACATGATGGAGCATGAGAAACCTGACTAGTCATTGAGGGTGATGAAATATTGAGGATGGGGGATGCTGGTTAAACTGATTTCACAGAATTCTTGCTAAAATTGAGCAATACAGCGAGAAAGGTGGAAGCTCAAGAGTCAAGGCCTAGTTAAAGAAAGAACTCAGAGGTGCCTGAGTATTATTTGTTCAAGGAGAGACACTTTGTCCCCTGTTTAATTAGTTAGAAGCCTTGACCAGGTCTCCAGACTGTCTGTCTACCTCTGGTCTCCCATTGTTTGAAGGCTGTCCCACAGGTTAGGTGGGGGAATACTTTCCAAGAATGTTGGATTTGCATATTATTAAATTTAATTTGGCAGTTATTTTTGAGCAGTGGCATCTCATGTTTCTCTGTTGTAGAATAATTTATTTTTTTCTTATCCTTAGTATTAAAGTAGTTTAGTCAAGCATTTTAAATATGGAAGCCTTAACTAGTACTTGCAGTGGAAATTAATACATGTGTGTACTTTGAAAATTTAATTGATTATAAAGGATTTGATTAATCCACTCCAATACTTTTCCTCCATTTTCTTAAGTGTTCATAAATACACAAAAGCAAAATAAACTAAGTTTTTAAATAATTAATTAATTAATCAAGAGTCAAATATATGCAGTATTTCACAAATATGCAAATAGAAACAGAAAATCAAGTATAAATATTAACCTGAAAGAGGTTCATATTATCTATGATCATTTAATTTGAATATTAATGTTCAAACAGATTTGGCATAAAGTGTAAACTGACTTTTGGGTTAAAGGCTATTAAATGCCCCTTTTTCTCTGTTTCTTAACCAAGGATTAGCACATTTCCTGTCCCTTAAAATTAAATGACCTGACTTTCCTTTTCTTATAAGAGATCACATTTTTTAATACAAAATGTCTTAAGTTCCCTCTTTCCACTCCAGAATATTAAAAATTTATACTGCACTGGGTTGTGGGGTCTGCATAGGTATCCAAAAGAATGTAAACTGCGGATTGAAATTTCATGTTAAGGTTAAATGGGTGGCGGGAGTGTGGGGGACACATTTTGCCGTTTATGGTGGAATACCAGAGGTTTCTATTTTCTTCAGCTTTGATTGATTGCATCTGTTTTTTGTACACAGGTAATTCAAATTATTTGTGCCTCTTGAGTATATAATATGAGCCAAAGTTGCACTACATCCTCATACTGTTTGCAAACTCTCTGAGTGGTTCTTGCCAGGAACCAGCGCTCAAGGGGAAACTTAATATGCCACAGTATTCAAATAGCTTGATTTGATTTCATTAAAAAAAAGCTTTGTCAAGTTAAAGGTGTAAGAGAGGCATATCTTAAAATTATTCATTCATATTAATTTGTAAATTTGATTTTTTTCCTCTTTAGGCAAGCTGAGATACCTGTAAAATATTTAAATATTTTAATTAAAAATGCTTTTTGTTAGTTTCTAACCATATAAATATGTAAGATCTCACTCTTTAAGGATGCAAATGATATTTACCTTTGAAGAAAGCCTAGATAAATTATACAGCTAGGAACTCACCACATCTTTCTATTCTCAAGGCTTGAGTGAGGGTATGTATTACAAATAACCTCTGTGACTGAGTCAGCATGACATATATTGTTTCTGAAAAGTATCTGAAGTGAGCTACTCTGTTCATTTAGTTCAAAGAGGTAGGCAAATCTTGTGTTATGGTTAAGGTGTGTATGAAATAAAACTGAGGTTATAACTAGAGGATAGAGCAGAATGGGTTTGAGTGACTGAAAAAAATTAACTAGTTTTCTACTTTTAATGATGCAATAAAAAAGTTCAGAATATGTGCTCTCTCTACCTCCAGATTACAAAAACCTATTTTAAAAAATCTATGCTCCATTTAAATGATGAATGGCACATTATTCTGACACATTAAGGTGAAAAATTATAAAGGAGATCAGGATCTGGAATAACATAGTTTTATTCAAGATCATTTCATTATATGGATGCAGCCCAAGTGTCCATCAATAGATGAGTGGGTAAAACAAATATGGAACAATAACACAATGGAATTCTACTCAGCCATAAAAAATAAGAATATTTTACCCTTTGGGACAGTATGGATGGACCTGGAGAACATTATGCTAAGTGAAATAAGCCAGTGAGAGAAAGAGAAATACCACATGAGAGAAATACCACGTGAGAGAAAGATAGATTCCACAT
This sequence comes from Anoura caudifer, assembly GCA_004027475.1. Lineage (NCBI taxonomy): Eukaryota > Metazoa > Chordata > Mammalia > Chiroptera > Phyllostomidae > Anoura > Anoura caudifer. The sequence goes on from PVKU01014398.1 coordinate 7,175, forward strand.
ATGAATATGAATATGAATATGTGGAATCTAATGAGCAAACTGGACTAACAAGCAAAACAGACACAAAAATAGATGGAGAACACATGACAGCTAGTAGGTGGGGGAAGGTTAGGGGGTGGAGGGAATGAGCAAAACAGAAAAAAACTCGTGAATATGGACAACAATGAAGTAATTGCAGGTGGGGAGGGTATAAGGGGACTAAGTGTTAATGAAAAATGCAATAAAGATGAAATAAAAAATTTAAAAAATACATAAAATACCCCCCAAAATCACATTGATGAGATGCCTTAAAGACTCGACTCTTAGGTACATCAATTAGTTGATGGTAAAGATGGTTTTCTTATACCTCTTTTCCTTTAAAGTTGCAAAACTTATCTATGATTTGAGGACTTATTGTAGTTATTTTTAAATGTAGTTTGTGAATTTTTTCCCTCGGTGGCTTCTTTTTGTGTTATAGTCACTTTAATTAGAAATGAGGTGTGAATATATTGAGACTTTTCAGTAGCTTAACTAGGCAAGTTTACCATGAAGTGAAATTGGTATAGCCAAACAACAACAAAATTAATGTGGGGATGAAGGAGAGGCAGGATAAGGCTGGGAGCATAACATAATATTCTACCCCTGTGGTGAGAGCAGGGCAGATGCGTGAGGTTACATTTCTTCGTTTTCTTATCACCATAACGGTACCCATACTTGTATCCACACCCATCAAAGGATCCATGGATCTGGGATTGATATTTTTCACTGCCTATTACATTGTAAATTATTTTATTTTTCAGCCCCTCTATTCTGGCTTATGTGATAGAATTACATAGTTTGTTTTCATACTGTGCACCATTTGGTTTGTTCAAGCCTTGTTTAAGTACCATTGTGGCAGCTACTCACATACTGGGGAAAGAAATTCAGCGATTCATGAATGTACACAGGAAAGAGCTAAGACTGTGTTTGTTCTTAAGAATAGTGCAAATATTCCACTCTCAGTAACATAGAAATTTGAAAAATTTGAATGTGTAACAGGTTCTTATCTTGGCATTTTGCCAGAAAACTAGTTTTATTGAAGTTCATAAAACAAACACCATGTGTATTTACATGCTTTATATGAGAAGTTAAAAAAGTGATTCCATATTTTACCATGTCTGGTTGCATTTTCTTTTTTAAATCTAACACATTTTAAGAACTAATATTAAGTCCAGTTCTAAGACATTATTTTAAAATGTTTTTATTATTTTCACATTCACAAAATAAATATTTGTGCATTAAAGGAAACTGAGATAATATAGCCATGCAAGAAGAAAAGGAAAATAAGCAATAGTCCAATTTCTCATTCTAGGTTAAAAAATTATATACGTAATTATATATCATGCATTTTTATATATGCATACCTTTAAAAGATATATGCACGTGCACACAATACATGTAACATATATGTGTGTGTAACACATGCATGTGTTACATGCATGTAACACACATATATTTGTATATGACTTGCCACCAACATGTAATATATAATATGTGAAATTTTTAATCTTCCTTAATAGGATGGGCACCTTTCCCTCAGATATAGCTGTTGTTTTATCAGCATTCTCTTCCTCTTCTTCTCCTCAAATAATTGTAACAAACAAGTGAAAAGAGGAAGCTGGGAAACTGGTTTGAAATAATTTAATTTGTTATAATAAAAAATGTTGATTTGACTATTTATAGTATTTCAAATATTTTCTGAGGGGTAAAAATGGTACAGAGGAGGTAACTAAGTATATATTGAAAACTGGCTAGTATAAAACAAATGCTGGAATATCTGTTATTCCAGACAGAAAAATGTTAGCTGGAAAGAACTCGTTAACAAGATACAGAATTGAGAGTACTTGTAAAATATTAAAGTGCATTGATTAAAGAAAAGGCAAGCCAACCTCTTTAACTATGATAGCCATAGAGCTAACAGAGTTTTGGGACATCCCTCAGGAAGGACTTTGAAAACCACAAAAGGAATTTTCTAACATGCATCCACTCCTGCATAACTAACACCTTGAACTCAACTGAGTGTAACAGAAAACAAAACAATAGAAACAGTTAGACTTTAGACCAATGTAACCCATTACCTTTGCAAATTTGGTACCCTCTGATCAGAACTATTTTCTGCCACATACTCTTGCCATGTATGAATTTAGCAAGCATTTATTTGTTCCCCTATGGGGAAGGCAGTCCTGTGGAAGTGGTGGAAATAACAGTCTCTGTCCTCAAGGAGCTTACATTAGATTCCTAATCTTTCATTACTCAATTCACATACTAATTCCTCTGTGAAGCATCTCCCAACACTCAAGCTGAAGCAGATAATCTGTCCTCAGGCTGCCACAGGACTTCAGAAATAATCAGCTGTCACTCATATAATGTGCAATGTTTCAAAATCATTCTTGTTCACTAGACCGTGAGGTCCTTGACAGCAAGTTTGTAAGATTAATCTTTGAATCTCCAGTGCCTCATGTAGTACACGGTCCAAAATAAATTCTTGATAAATGCTTGTACAGTTAATGAGTAAATGGCAGATGAATCAACAGAGTATATCTTTAGTGCAACAAACTAAAAATAATACATTTATATTCTAAAATTTGCAGCTTAAAGTAGTTATAATTAAAAGTTTATGAAATCATGAATTTGGAAAAATATATAATGGTAGTTAGACCATAACACATGCCAGTTTTTGTAAATTTATAAGAAAAGTCTTGGATTCCCTTCTCAAAGTCTTCCTTGAAAATAATGAACTTGGGATGTGATGCTAAGGGAGGGCAATATAATCTTTCTTACCTGTTAAATTATTTATCTTGTAAACATCTACCCATCTCTGTCTGTGGGATGCCCACCCCTTACCTTCTCTGCACCCTTGGGTACTCTTCCTGAACAGAGAGGGACTTCAGGCTTAAGAGGTATGCTTAGTGCTCTTAATGCCCTTCACTTTGATCAAGTCTCTCTTTGTTACTATTTGCCGATATTTTTCTATTTGTTCGACTTCTAAACTAGTCTCACAAGTGTGCTTCTACTACCATTTCCTGGCTCTTTTAGTATCAGCCATCATCAACATTCAATGGACTCTGCTCCTTTTATCTCTTCTTTCTCTTGTGAAATTCTTTTTTTGACATATTGCATGTACTGTTTATTCTTTTTTATTTTAATTTTTTATTTTAATTGTTGTTCTTGTACAGTTTTCTGTCTTTTACTCCCATCCCAGCCCACTGCCCCAGCCCTCCCCACCTCCCTCCCATTTCCACCCCCGCTAGTTTTTGTCCATGTGTCCTTTATACTTGTTGCTCCAAACCCTTTCCCTTTCCCCCTGAAATTCCCTCCCCTCTCCCCTCTGGTGACTATCAACCCCTTCTCAATTTCAGTGTCTTTGGTTATATTATGCTTGTTTTTTTTTTATTAGACTCATCTATTTCAAATACTCATTGAATTTTCACGTACCGGGGGTTTTAAGCACAATTCCTTCAGAGCCATGACTCAGAACATCAAGTTCCTCCGTCACATCTTGCCCAGGGGTGTGCCCGTCCCTTTCCTCATTCAATTTCACAAAAACGTGTTCCACAAATACAAACACAAACACCCACACAAATTTATTTTGTTCTCCCTTGTGCTTCAAGTTCTCACCCCATTTTTCTGCCCTCCAAAATGTTCCAAGGATTTGCTTTCACACTCTGCATTCATTCCTTCCTACTTATTCTTCACTTCTTTCACTCTGTCTGCTCTCTCTATTCCAGTGGTAGAACAGTAATAAATGATACTCTGTTGCTTCCTATTAGAAAATCTTGTGGACATCTTTCTGTCTTTGTCTTTCCCAGTCTCCCAGAAGCATTTACAATTCTTGTCAAATCCTTCCTTGTTAAGAAACACTGTTATTGTTGACTTCCAAGACATGATACTTTCTTAGTTTTTCCTCCAGGGTTGTCTTATCTCTCTAGGTGATCACATCCATTCTCCGGGATTTAGTTGCATTTTTCTACTGATAGCTTTAATGTGTCTATATGTCTGCCCTTGTTCTCCTCAGAATTCAGCTTCTATTGGTTTGAATATAATAGCCTCTTGACCTCTCTAACTTTCAAAACAGCATCTCAAACTTTGCATGCATGAAATAGAACTCTTAATTTTTCCATCACAATGCCATAATGCTTGTTCAGTGTTACTTGTTTTAATAACATCACCTAGTTTTTAAAGGATAATGCATTTTTAATATTACCTGATTTAATATTATCTAAATTTTTAAAAACAATGATATCACCTTCCACCCATTTCTCAACCCCCAGCTCACATCCTTGCTGAGCAGCTACCTTCAATGACTTCTTACTACATTTAAAATAAAGTGTAAGCTTTTTATGTGGCTTTCAAAGTGCTGTATAACTTGGCCCTTTCTTACCTTTGCTACTTTATCTGAGGCCACATCCTCCTCAATCATCATTCTCATTTAAATTTCTGAAATATGGGAAGAACTCAGGACCAGCTATATAATTTGTGAGGCCAGTGAAAAATTTAAGTTCAGGGCTCTCATTAAAAAATCACTAAGAATTGCAAAAAACAACAGAGCATGAAGCCAAGCACCCACCCTTCAGAACGTGGGACTGTGTGCAATGACACAAGCTGCACACCCATGAGCGTGCATTCCCGCTTTATGGTATTTGGATGCGCGTTCCTGGATATGCTTTCTAAGCCTTGCACTGTACCCTCCATTCCTTCCAGCCCCTCTACCGTGGCTGCTCTTTCAGATCTTTTATGTTTCATTTTGAAAAGGGCATTTCTGCAGACCTTTCTAACCACTTTACTGAAAGTAGAGCCTTCCCCATAACCACATTGTTTTCCTTTACTTTCTATCACAGTGTGCTTTTGATTTATTTCACTACAATTGTCATTATTTGCAACAATGTATTTCTTATTTGGACTGTAGTACAGAATATGGTGGCATGATAATAATCACTGACTCATGTACAAATGACCCAAAACAAATAATCATGAATTTATAATAAAAAACTAGCTACTGTGAAAAAATGAAAGTAATTTGATAGAACTAATTTTTTTCAAAATTATATTTCGACCTCATTATAATATTGGGAATATATGGAAGAAACATGACTTGGGTACTAAGTTAATTACACTCTATAATGAGAGACCTTGGACCAGTAAACTCAATTAATAAAATCTTTTTATATAATTATTCTTACAAAGATCTGTGTCAGTGCTAAAATGAAAACAAACATACTAAAGAAAAACTCAAACCCAGAGAATTTTAAGGAATTAGAAAGCTGATGCTATTAGACCTTTTATAACACACGTAAACTTTTACAGATATAGATAAACTAGTTTATATAAATGTTTTTCTGACAACAGGAAGCATATTTATTCACCAAAAAATGTTTCCCCTGCAAAGCCAGCATGAGAAATTTCTATAATTTTTAAGATATAGTGAAATTTTGACCAGTACTGTATGATATAGAAAGCAGTATCTTCAGTTTTAACTTTAAAAACACTTTAAAATTATTATCGCTATGTAATGTTTCTTTTGATAATCTGAAATCTGAAAATACTATATTAAATGTAAATATTTTAATTACATTCAAAATCATTTATGTCCTTTCCATGAAGAGCTGAGATACTGAAACCAATTTATAATGGTCTTTAATGGTTCATATTGGGATTTTAAAATGGAGATCTAGAAAATAGATTTGGTCCATTACTTTTGTTCTCTTAACTGTGAGCTTATAGTTATTTATCACTCATTAAATAGTTAATACTTCATGCTATGGATGCCAGACCCATGAAAAGTTTGGGTTATTTTTTATCAACATTTATGAGATAGAATATTATTGTTGTTCTAACATAAGATTAAGCATTAGGGTATACCCAGGGAAAACAGAGACCGTTAGATGAAGAGTCCAACGGGATTTTTGTAACTCTATGGGTATTTTTAAATATGCATCATTCGAATTAATTAGTACTTCAATTTATTACCAACAAAACTAACCCCCCAAAACCACATGAAAAAATGAGATGGAAGTATGACAGATCTTAACTATTAAATTGGATCAGCTATTAAACACTATTTTTAAAATGATATAGTCCAAAGACAAAAATTTGCTTTTAAGTAAAATAGAGAAATAGGCTTTCTCCAAACGCTTGGCTAAAATATATGCATTTCAGTGATTTTCCCTCTAATTATTTATGTTTTTTAAATATATCTATATTTTTTGTTGTTTTTGAAATTGCCCATATAAATGCACTATTTCTGGATTTAGAACAGCTGGGTTTGATTTCTGGTTCTGGTACTTACTAGCTGTCACCACGGCCAGGGAATTTAGTTTCTGTATGTTTCAGTATTTCAAGTGGAACAGCCCTTGAAGTGCATGGCTGCATAGCTGAGAGGGAAATTGCAAGGACTAAATAAGGTAATATACCTATAACCTCTTGTCACACACACACATGTGTGCGTGTGTGCATGTGTCTGTCTGTCTGGAAAAAGTCCAGCCATTGTTAATGTAAAAAGAATGGTTTGAGTGACGTGATGTAATCTTGCACCAAGGACAGTGGACTGGAATGCACATGTGTGAATAATGACAACCTCACTGTACTAGTCAGTGGGGGCGGTAGATGCCATTGAGCATGTGTACTGTGTGTCCATCACATTTAACATGACTGATTAAATAGAGCAATGATTCTGCATCAAATTTTGCATTAAGCTTGAACATTCCTCCATGGAAACTATTGAGATGATTCAGAAGGCCATAGCTCTGGACAACTGGTGATTGGCAGCTTCATCATGACAACATACCCAATTGTATATCTTGTCTTCTGCAGAAATTTTTGGCAAAACATCAAATCACTCAGGTGACTGAGCCCCACTACAGCCCAGATTTGGCACACTGGACTTCTTACTTTTCCCAAAACTAAAATTACCTTTGAAAGGGAAGAGATTTCAAACCATCAATGAGATTCAGGAAAGTACGACAGGAAAAAAATGACGATTGGCAATTGAGAGAACTGTGGGAGGTCCCAAGGTGCCTACTTTGAAGAGGATTGAGGGGTCATTGTCCTGTGTACAATGTTGCTAGTCTTTTGTATCTTCTTCAATAAATGTTTCAATTTTTGTAAGACTCCAGAAACATGGTTCAAAAGGTTTATTGCTTTTGGTTCAATGTGATATTCTCATTTTGCAAGTACTTTTTTTTTCCCAATACTGGGTTCTTCTTTCTTTTTATTTGTTCTTTATTGCTTTTTGCATCCTGTCCATTATGTATCACTTGTCATTTTCTGTACTGCCAGTTTGAAAATATCCCAGAGTATATCATTATGCAGGTTCAACCAGACTTTGATGATAGCTATTTTGTTGGATGAGGGCTATTCAACTGATTTGTTACATGTGGCATAGGAATAGATACCTAGAGACAGATATTGTTAACTTACTGATATAGCTTGCAGTTTCAGGTGGTGGTTTACATAGTTTAACATCATTTTCAACTCTCTGGTTGAGATTATTTCAAAGTATTTCCTTCATATGAGTGAGTTCTACACATTTTATTCCCTTATGTTTAACTTGTTACAATCTGGTTTGGTTTCACTTAATAAAAGTGTTTTGAATGAGCTTACTTTGTTGACAACTTTTAACTCCATTTTGCTTCATATTGTATTGCTCTGTTTTTCTAAGTAATTGATAGGCAATTTTATTATATAACGTACTTGAAATGAAGTCATTGTCTGAAACTATATTTCTCTTCACTTCTTGAACCAAAAATAAACAAATAAATAATAGTATAATAATTATAAAATTATACTATTTTGTTAATTTTCTATATCTTTACATTAGCAGATGAAAATAGTGATTAGCAAGAGGATTTTCTGATGAAATCTTTATAGATAAAATAAATTGTGTCATTCACAGAAGGTGCTAGAAAAGAGATGAAGGGTACCCTTTTTGTATTTGCCACTTCAAAAGTAAACCTATACTCTTTTATGATATAAGTGTTATTCTATAAATTTGTCTTGAGAAAGTTAGCAAGGATTCACATGTAGATTAATGTACAAGCATGTTAATTGTAATAGTATTTATAATAGAGGTAAATTGGAAACAAAATGTATAGTCTATATTAGGAAAATAATTAATGTGGCACCATTGTATAACAATGTAATATTGCCATTAAAACATGTATTCATGGGTGCATTTTTAGAATATATTATAAAGGTCATAAAGTTATAAAATTATATATTTAGTATGATTTAAGAATGGAGAGCGTAATGTAAATGAAAGACTGGATGGAAATAAAATGCTAGTAATAGATACTATCAGAGAGTGACAATACAGATCATTTTACTTTTTTAATTTAAATTTTCTCTATTTTCTCAGTTTCTATAATATATCTGTGAGAGTTTAAAACATAACAATTATTATTAGTAACTGTTAAATTGGATCAATGATAATTAGTAACACTGCTTCATTTTGATGTTCCCTATTGTTCTGTTTAGCTTCCTTCTTCTCCTGTGCACTCAGACTTCCTAGCTGAAAACACAGTGATCAATCAAAGTTGTATCCATCTTTCTGTCGTTCATGTTCTCAGCAGAGTAAGTCATAGATAGTAGTATGTAGTATATAAAGTCAGCAGATATGTTAAATTGGACATCTGTAACTGTAGTCTATGAACTAAAAACAGAAGTTTTCTTAGATTTTGACTCCTGAAAAAATAATTTTCAATACCTTAATAATAGACTTGTAAAATATACTTTTTAAACCTAATTCCTCATTTAATTTATTTTTTATCTCTAGACCTCCAGTGGCATATATTTATCTTTTTAAAGGAATTTATTATATCATTGTTCTCTTAATCATCTTAAAACATTAGAGCATAAAAATTTTAGAAAGATTTATGAATCATAGTAATATACCCCATATCCCACATACATATATTACAGTAAAAAGTACCATAAAATTTGGACAAAATAGAATGCACCAAATTATGTTGTGCTTCAAATAATTGACCAATCTATGAAACAAATATTTAAAAATCTTTCTTATAAGTAACATGAGTGTTTAATATGCTACCCCTTCATTCAACCAGTACTTCTACTCATTACCATAGGTATATGTGTATATATATATATATATATACATACACACACTGCCGTCTAAACAGCTTTTTATATGCCAAAATTGTTGTTTCAAATATTTTAGCCAACATTAGCCATTTGTGTGGTAACATATTTTGATGGATGACAGTTAATTTTTTGCAGCATTTCCATTATATGTTTAAAAAGCATGCACAATCTAATTGCACTTTTCATATTGTCCTCAATATTTTATATTAGAGTGTGAAAATTGAAAATTTTGTTGTTGACACAAGTAATAAAGAGCACTTTTCTTGTACTTACTAAAATAGAACAAAGATGAAAATAATTAAGCATGCCAAGTCTTTTTTAGGCACAATTGGATAGTTATTGGACTTACATGGCAGCTAGTTTTAACTAGGGAGGAAAATTAAAGATCGTACTAAAAAATCTGGTAATATGTATGAGTAGAGTTTATATTTAAAAATTGGTACATACATCCTGGGAGTTTACATATATAATTATGTGTGCATTTGTGTGTGCACATGTATATAATTATATAGAAATATTTATACATATTATATTTAACACACACATATATATATTTCTGTGTGTGTGTTTATCCTCACCAGAAGACATTTTTATTTGTTTTTAGAGAAAGAGAATCAAACCCAGGACCCTTTGGTCTGTGGGATGATGCTCCAAGCAACTGAGCCACAGGGGCCAGTCCTATACTTAATTTTAAATAAGTAAATTATGTATGTGTGTGTAAATTTTGGAATATAACACCAAACAATGTTTTAAATCTCATGTTCAAATTTTGCCCATTTACTTTTTTGTATAATATTAGGGAGATATTGTGGCATTAAGCAATGAAAATTCAATGAACATCATTTTTAAAAGTAGTACTGTGAGGAGGTGGTCTAGTTTTATTTTTCTGCACATATCTGACCAATTTTCCCTACACCATTTATGGAATAGAATGTCTTCAGCCCATTGTATGTGCTTGCTTCCTCTGTCAAATAACAGTTGATTGTAAAGCTGTGGGTTTATTTCTGGGCTCTCTATTCTGTTCCTTTGGTATTTGTGTCTGTTTTTATGCAGTATTGTGCTGTTTTCATTACTATGGCCTTATAGTACAGTTTGATATTAGGTAGCGTGATTCCTCCAACATTGTTCCTCCTTCTCAGAATTGCCATTGCTATGGGGGGACTTTTGTGGTTCCGTATAAATTTCTGAAATATTTGTCCTAGTTCTGTGAAATATATCATTGGAAACTTGATAGGAATTGTTTTGAGTCTATAGATTGCTTTGGGTAGTGTGGATATTTTAATGATGTTAACTCTTCTTATCCATGAACACAGTGCATGCTTTATTTATTTGTATCTTCTATCTCTTTCTTCAATGTCTTATAATTTTCTGAGTACAGGTCTTTTATAGCCTTGGTTAGGTTTACATTTAGGTATTTTATTCTTTTTGTAGCAATTGTGAATGGGATTGTTTTCTATATTTCCCTTTCTGTTAGTTTGTTATTGGTATATAAAAGTGCAACTGATTCCTCAATATTAATTTTGTGCCCTGCTACTTTTCTGAATTAATTTATCAGTTTTAGTAGTTTCTTGGTAGAATCTTTAAGGTTATCCATGCAGAATATCATGTCATCTGCAAATAAAGACAGTTTTACTTCTTCCTCTCTAATTTGGATGTATTCTATTTCTTCTTCTTGCACGATTGCTGTGACTTCCAGTACACACAGAAGAATAAATTCAAAATGGAACAAATCTTACATGTTAGACCTGAAACCAGAAAAATCATAGTTGAAAACATAGGCAGCAAAATCTTGGCTATTGCTCATAGCAATATGTTATCTGATATATCTCCACAGGCAAGGGAAACAAACAAAAAAAGAATAAATGGGACTACATCGAACTAAAAAGGTTTTGCACAGCAAAGAAAACCATCAGCAACATAAAAAGACAAACCACAGAATGGGAGAACATATTTGCTAATATTCATGATAAGGGATTAATATCTAAAATTTATAAAGAATTACAAAACTCAACCCCCCAAAATAAAAACAACCCAATTAAAAAATGGACAGAGGACCTGAATAGACCCTTCCAAAGAGAACATATAGCTGGCCAATGAATATAAGATGGCCAACAAAAATGTTCAGTGTCACTAATCATCAGAGAAATGCAAATTAAAACCACAATGATATATCATCTGACCCCTGTCAGGATGACTATCATCACTAAATCAACAAGCAAACACTGGTGAAGATGTGGAGAAAAGGGGACCCTTTTGCACTGCTGATGGGAATGCAGATCAGTGCAGCCACTGTGGAAAGTAACATGGAAATACCTCAAAAAATTAAAAATAGATCTTCCTTTTGACCCAGTGATCCCACTTCTGAGAATATAATTGAAGGAAACCAAAAACACTAATTCAAGAAAACATACAAACACCTATGTTCATTGCAGCATTATTTACAATTGCTAAGACATGGAAGCAGCCCATGTGTCCATCAGTAGATGAGTGGATATAACAACAGTGGGTCATTTACACGATGGAATTCTACTCAGCCATAAAAAAGAAAAAAATTTACCCTTTGCAAGAATATGGACCTGGAGAAAATTAGCTAAGTGAAATAATCCAATCAGAGAAAGACAAATACCATGATCTCAGATGTGAAATCTAACGAGTGAACTTACTAACAAGGAAAATGGGGACAGAGTCAATGATGGAGAGCAGATGACAGCTAGTTGTGGGGGCAGTGAGGGGGCGGAGGGGTTAAACAAAAAGGAGAAAAGTCTCATGGGCGTGGACTGCAGTGTGGTGATTGCTGGGAGGAGAGGGGTATAAGGAGACTAAATGGTAATGGAAAAATATAAAATAAAAGTAAATTAAAAACAAAATAGAAGCAGTACTGAATTCTAGTTTTCAAATGTCCATTTAAATCTTATTTTTTTGTTTTCATTGTATCAATGCAAATTTTATGATCCCACATTATAGAAATCAGTTTTATGAAATTTATTTTAAAAATCCAAGAAAATTCTTGGCTTTTGACTAAAAAGTAAATAGGAGACAGTGTCATATGAATATGTATGTTCATTTGGAGCCATGTTTTCCAGACAGAATTGTGTTCTATTCTAATTCTCCAAATTAAAATTTAGGTCATTAACTATTGAATGTAAGCAGCTTTATCACTATCTCATACATTCTAGTCAAAGATTGCATTTTACTCTTCCAACTTTTGAAGATAGTTTTTTTGTAATGATTTCATTCTTTGTATTCACTTGTATTTCTTAATGGTGTTTTTTTAATATCTGACCATTTAACTGCTTTGTTCTTTAGTTTCACTACAACTTGATCATCTAATATTTTTAATTTTCTGTCTTTTTTGTCAATTCCATGTAATTTTATGTGCTTCACATCACACTATATTGCAATGACATGGATGTGACAAATTTTTAAAATTTGTTTCATTTCACCCAGAATACTTACTACTGTACTTGCTGTCTGAACAAGTAATTGCACGATGTACAACAATTGAGTTGGCCTTTACTTTTCTAGTTTAGTTTTAATAGTTTGATTATCTTTTCTGATTTCCAGCCAATGATATAGGTCCTTCATATGCTCACTCAGTATACACAGTGGTCTAATACCAGATTCCAAGCACACAGGAATTATCACCTTAATATTCAGATGTCATACTGGGAAGAGATACATACAGGCACAAAATTAGATGTAGCAGTGAATCATGAAATATGGGTTTTGTTTCCATCACACATCTCCCAGTTTTATCTATGCTTGCCAACTTTTTGTATTGAGGCAGTTATTTATGTGCTAGCAAATATACATTATGATATGCTGTTCATCTGGAAACTGTTTTGAAAAGACAACATTCTATTTTGGTGTTATAAAACACAAATTTTATAAAGCCCATTTTCATCAAGAGCTGGTTTATTTGAATCTCTGCATTTCATACTGAATGATTTTTATGTTTGCATGGATAAAATAATTATAAATATATTTTCTGTGGCCATAGAGCTGTAACTCTTTCTTCTCTGCTGCCTTGGAAAATATGTTTAAAAACCCTTAGACTTCCCTGCATTTGCATAAATCATTTCTTGTCAGACAAGTGCATAGTAATCAGTTATTATGTTATAAGAGCAACAGGTGGGCTCAGTAAATAGAAGAGAAATACTTATACAAGATGGCATATTTTAAGCCCTAACCCTCTGGTAGATTTGCATTTAAATCAGGAATTGTTTGAGAAGATCTCAGAGCATGATTCTTGTAAACAAATTCTGGTCCCCCGTAGATGGATGCATTCTAATCTGTGCAGTCTCTGAGCATGTTACCTTACATGGAAAGCAGGACTGTGTAAACGTGATTACATTAACGAATCTGAGGTGGGATTACTTTAGATTAGTTGGGTAGAGCTGATATATTTATAGTGTTTTTATAAGAGAACAAGAAAGGCAAAGAGTTAGAAAATGAAATGTGATGATGGAAGCAAAAGTGAGAGAGAGAGAGAGAGGGAGGGAGGGAAGGGAGGAGAGAGAGAGAGAGAGAGAGAGAGAGAGAGAATTTGAAGATGCTACATTCCTGACTTTGAAAAGTTAAAGAAATGGATTTTCCTATAATCCTTCAGAAGCAACACAGCCCTGTGGACACCTTGATTTTGGTTTTTACCTTATAATAACTCATTTTGGACTCTGACTTCTAGAACTGTAAAATGATAAGTTTGTGATATTTTAAACTATGAAGTTTATGATCACTTGTTACAGCAGCAGTAGCAAATATTAATAGAGCAATCACTCGTATATAGGAGGGCAAACTATAGGAAAGAAAGTCTACCCAAAGTTTAATTACATCTAGACAAAGTTCATTCTTAAGTATCTCCCTTCCTCTCTGGGATACTCTCTAATGAGAGATGGACCATTTCTTTGGAGCTTTCCTCCATGCCTCAGTATAAGCATGCTTGTCCAAATCACATCCCCCTTCCCACTTGTTTGTTTTTAATACCTTACATGTCCTGACATCTCCATCATGCCTACACCCACCCCACCACCATAAGGTTGTGTTTGATCTCTGTGCCTGCGACTCAGGAAGTAGCTGTCTGATCTCTAATTGTATTCATACTGGTATCTTTCTTGCTATCAATCTCTTCATCTCCATCTCTAACCTACTAATAAGATAGTTTAAACCTACTTATAGAGAAGATTGCAATTCAAACCTGCCTATAGAGAGGGTTCTAAATGCAAACCTACTTACAGAAGAGATGTTGAGAGTAAGTAGGCCTTCCTGACCTTAGTTATACCATTCAGTTTATCACTAATGTAAAACTGTTAGAACTAATTGAAGAAACAGTTAAGAAAAGTAGCAGTAATTGGCTATTTGAAGCAACTGATTAAATTTTTAAAAGGAACAATTGAAATAAATGTGAAAATTATTGTGCAAATCTTAATGATACAGAAGAAGCAGCTGTTACATAATTTATTCTGATTTTTTATTTCAGAAAAGAACAACAAAAATCATAATGGGACCTAGTATAGCCTAAGCTCCATTCTAAGTAAATTATACATATGTGCACTTAATTAATTCTCGCAACAACTCTGTTTCCACTTAATGCAAGAGGAAACTGAAGCAGGAAAGAAGTGAAGTGAGTTTCCCAAGGTCATACGACTGGCAAGGGGCAGAGAGAGCAACCTGTGTGAGTGCACCTGCGCTCATGCATGCGATGCACGTGCTCATCATCTATGACCTGGGGTAGTGTTTACTAGGGCTGTGAGGTGTGCTCTGGCATTAGGCTGTTAATTTAATTAAGATGATACTAAAACACCTCTTCCACTGGTTGCAGTATAATGAGGTAATTTGGAGCACGGGCTCTGGAGCCCAGACTGTTTGTACCCAGAGCCCAGCTCTCATGGTGCAGGTGAGAGCCCCGCTCCCATAGGCACGTCATTGACCCGTGCCAGGCTTCTGCTGCATGGGGTGATAGACCCGTGCATGTCAAAGGGTGGTTCAGGGAGTTGATCTATGTACAGTATTTTGGAACATTGCTTGACACAAGTGCTATGTCGCTGTTAGCTTACCATTCTATTTTAATTGAAGTAAAGTCATCTGACATACAGGGGTATTTTGATAGGAAAATGCTTATATACACATTTCAAAAATATATTTATTTCTTTTGTCTTAAATGTATATTTTGGTCCCCATTATCATCAACCAATGTCAAAGAAAAGCATCTAATTTAAACTAATCTGGCCAATTATATATTTGTGTGCAACAAACCTGAGACTGCTGCACAGTAGAAGTGATCAAGTTGAGTTACTGTAGAGTTGAGTTTTCCTTCTCTCTGAAGACAGCCAGGAGACTCAGAGAGAAATGAATGTGTTAATGCTAGAATAAACAAGGCTTTAATCCAATGATTGTTAAACTTTAAAATATATTTGAATGATGTAGAGGGCTTGATAAAACACAAAGTGCTGGTGTGCATCCCCATCTGACTCCGTAGGTCCAGGGAGAGGCTTGATAACCTGCTTTACTAAAAGTTCCAGCCAGTAATGTTGCTGGGCCAGGGGTTATACTTCGAGAAACAGTACTTTAAATCTTCAAGCCATATCAGGACCAATTTTGTGAAAGATATAATTTTTAAGATTTGTTTTCTTGGATTGCATTTTATTTATTTTTTAATTTTTTTTTGCTTTCACACTCACTATTTTTATGTTTTTATTTTTAATATATTTTATTGATTATGGTATTACAGTTGTCCCATTTCTCCCCCATCATTCCCCTGCACCCTGCACACCCCCCTCATGCACATTCCCCCCTTTAGTTCATGTCCGTGTGTCCTAAGTTCTTTAGCTTCTACATTTCCCACACTATTCTTGCCCTCCCCCTGTCTATTTTCTACCCACCATCTATGCTATTTATTCTCTGTGCCATTTCCCCCTCTCTCCTCCTCCCACTCCCCTGTTGCTAACCCTCCATGTGATCTCCATTTCTGTGGTTCTGTTCCTGTTCT
>PVKU01014399.1:0-23269 GCA_004027475.1 Anoura caudifer
TCTCCCCTCTCCTTAAGCAGCTACCACAGCTGTGGCAGGTCTAATTCCCAAGTCTTTGGGAGAGCCATCAGGAGTGAGGGAAGAAAACATGAGGGCGCCAGAGCCTCAGAGCCATGTTGAGGAGTTCACCAAGGGCTAGAGTGCCTCTGCTGTCCGGACATGCCTTCAGCCTGTTCTTGAGTGGGGCTGAATCTTTACACCCTGCAACTCTGTTTTAAGACTTGTTCTCTGCCCTGGCTGGTGTAGCTCAGTGGATTGAGTGCGGGCCTGCGAACCAAAGGATCGCAGTTGGATTCCCAGTCAGGGCACATGCCTGGGTTGCAGGCCAGTACCCAGCAGGGGACCCACGAGAGGCAACCGCACATTGATATTTCTCTCCCTCTTTCCTTCCCTTCCCCTCTAAAGATAAAATAAATAAAATCTTAAAAAAAAACCCAAAAAACTTGTTCTCTGCCTGCCTCACTACGGGATGTTCTAAGTGTGAAGTGCCAGGACTACTGTTAAAAAGAAAGAAAAGCAGCTGTCTTTTCCTTCAGGTCAGCTTCACATTGAGAGTCTCTGTGGGGTCCTAAAAGTGAAAAACATGGGTAACTCTGGCCTTTTCATACTATAGGCTTAATTCACAGTGCGAATATAAGGACTGTGGACTTGGAGAAAGCCTGTGTTTCAGTGGAATGGACAGAAGGAGGTGCCACAAAGGGCAAAGAGGTAGGTTCTACCTAAAAGATCTGTGTGAAAATGGAACTTGTGAGAGCCTTGTTGTTAGTTTGTTCCTTTTTCAATTAGCCATGATTGTGCCACAGATAAACCTCATGGGCTGTGACACCAAGAGCCTCGTCTTTGAGGCGGTGTTGTCCTCCCTGATCTCAAACATGGTCCTCTTTGGATGCACTGGCATTTTACGTAGTAAAGCCTCTTCTAAATTGAAGCCAATCAACAGTTTCTGGTGTGTTTTTAGAAAGCAAACTGTACAGCATCCTAAAACCTTGCTCAGCCAAGCTAGATTCCAAATGCCTATGATAATTGTTTGGGGAGCAAAATTGATAATCTAGTGGAGAAGAGAAAAGTATGTTTCTAAAACACCAAATAACGGAAGGCAACTTGTGATAAATGGCACAGGTGAGTAGTGCCAGAACGGCTCAGAGGTGGAACTCACTGAGGGTGAGCTGGCCTTGTGGGAGCCAGCAGACAGATTTAGCAGAGGGCCCTCCTGGGGGTAAGTGAAGAAGCTGGCTTCAGGCAGTAGAGGCTCAGGGTGCTGGGTCTTCATCTCTGGCACTTAAGATGATTGAGACTTTATTCTGTAGGCAGTGGGGGCCTTGGAAGGGTTTTGAGGAGAGGAGAGCTCTGACTAAGACGTTTATAGTTAGAGGCATTGAGGGGTGATGAAGAGGTCACCAGGCTAGGAGTAAGAAAACAGGTTCCTGCCTGTCACTACTTGATGTGTCCTCAGGCATGTCTCTGCCCCTCTTAGAAATTCAATTTTCTCATTTGTAAAATGAGGGTGATAATATCTACCTCATAGGGTTGTCGTGAGGACTTATTCAACCAATCCTTTTGTGCCATTTCCAAAATGCCAGGCAAGAGAAAATACAAAAATAAACAAAAATGCCAGACAGTTGAGTGTGTTTGGTGCTGGGGATAGAGAAGTGAGTAAGACAGACCTGGACACTCTTTCATGGGGCTTAGTGAGAGAGCAGGTGTAAAGGGCTTGCTCAGCATGGGGTCTCATGGTAGGTATGCAGATATTTAGATGGTATATTTGAGAAGTAAAAGGATTGAATATTTTATATTAATCTTCCCCTGAATCAAGAAGTTCCTAAAATTTCTTTCAACCAGCTATGAGTTTCTTATGATTTGTTTTTGTTTTGTTGTTGTTTAGAAATACAGCCCTTGTTGGGTGACCCTCCCGCTCAAATATTGCCTATGGAATAAAGGCCAAACTTCTTGTAAGACATTCGAAGCCTTTTTAAGATTTGGTCCAATCAAGCTTTTTCTCTGTATCACACAAAGTATCCTGTGCCAGGGGCAGTTGGGGAAGCTCCCCACTCTGAGCACGCCTAGTGTCGTGCTGCCTTCACACTCTCTTGTTCCTTCCTTCTGGGATGTTCACCCTCATTCATCAATGTGCAAATCAGTTAATGTCAGAACTAGGATTGGGATGCTGCTCTCCTATATTGTTGATGCTCTCTTGTAGTTTAGGGATTGGAAACGGGGGAAGGATGTATAGTAGGGATTTGTAGCTGTCCATGAAAAGTGGACAGAAACATAGTTACTGACATAGTTCTGTCTTCCTTGTTACCGTAGCTCTTTGTCTATATGACTTCTCCCTTTAGGATGTGAGCTCACTGAAGGCAAAGGTGATGATATGTGTGTCTTAATGGATCTTTGAATACCTTCTTCCTTCTCCTTCCTTATGCAGAATAAATTTTTTGAATGAGCCCATTAATAAGTAGGTAAAGCTCTCACCCTGGGGTTTGCACCTGCTGTGAAGTATGCTGGTGAAGTTTGAGTGGTTCCTAGAGAGCTTCAGGACTCTGGTGATGTAAACCCAGAATTGTGACCTCATTGCAGGCATGAGCAGGACACTGTGACTGCAGAAGAAGTTTCTGGGCCAATTAAAAAATGTAGGTAGACTTAGGGTTAGGTAGCAGCTCTTAGGAACTTGTCCCCACCCATAATATCCTGGAGGGCCACCCATTTTACCATCACTGGGACAGTTAGAACTTGTTTCCTCCTCCGTGTCAGCTAACAAGAGGTGTTTGGGTTGTGTGCCCAGAGGGACCTCACCGCCCAGCATAACAGTAGAGGAGCCAGGTCGCCCAGATCTACAGTGGACCGCTCGCCTGCCTGTCTGTCTTCCTCATCACCTCGTTCTCATCACTGACATCTACCATTAGCTTGGAAATCAGAAAACAATATTCATCTAGATGGTAAACCACGACTAAGAAATAAATATTTGTTTATAACTATTAGTACTTAGTGGAACTTAAGGTTGGTAAAGTCTGAATCTAGAGGTAGCCTTGGTTGCAGAGATGCAGTTGGTTTGAGCAACCAGTGTTGTTTCATTAAAACTTTTATTTGCTCCTTGCAGATTGATTTTGATGATGTGGCATCAATAAACCCAGAACTCTTACAGCTTCTTCCCTTACACCCAAAGGATAACCTGCCCCTGCAGGTGAACGTAACGGTAGGTGCCCGATCTGATTGCAGCCAGTGCTCCAGAGGATTCACTTGGCTAGTTGGCTCTTTGCTGGGTTGTTTTCAGGGACTGCCTAGGACTTCAGCACAGCACATGGGCTCTTGAGAATTGATAAGAGCCACATATTGTGGTGGTGTGTTTTATTTTTCAGAGACAAAAACGCAGATCAGTCAACTCCAAAATTCCCGCTCCAAAGGAAGGTAAATGGATTTCTACTGGCTTATTGTCATGGGGTTGTGCCCAGGGTGGTTTTCTAGGGCTCAGGCAGCTGTGAAGTAGACACATTGCTCCAGTTTAGCATGTGGCTTCTACGTGAGCTGAGTCCTGCTGTATCTTCCAGGCATCATCCTCGGTGAGGAAGAATCCAACCTACAAGGAGGAAGAAGTGGGAGGTGTTGGGCAAAGGGTACAAAGTTTCAGTTATGCAAGATAAATAAGTTCTAATTACATAATTACCGTTGTACATTAACTAATGTACAACATAGGGCCTATGATGAACAATATTATATTTGTCTACTTAAAAATTTACTGTGGATCTTGTGTTAGTGTTCTTACCACAAAAGGAAAAAATAACAAACGGAGGGAGCAGTAGGAAATTTTTGGAGGTGATGCATAAGTTTATGGCATTGATTATGATGATGGTTTCATGGATGCATACTTATCTCCAAACCCATTAAGTTGTATATATTAAATATCTACAGCTTTTGTATGTCAATCATTCCTCAAAGCAGTTTTTTTAAAAAAAAATAAATCCAGCCATTCAACCTACATGTCTTAGGCCAACCTCTCGGGGAACTGGTGCATTTGGGAAACTTGCTGACTGGCCTGGAAGTCTTTGCTGTAGAATCCAGAGCAGTCATCAGCCATTGACAGGCTTGTTTTTCCTCAGGGGTGAGGTGGTGAGCAAGCTGTGAGAAAAGCAAGTTCTGGGATGTCTAGAAGTGTAGTTGGTAGTGCTATGGAGATCTGGGGGTGGGGTGGGGTGGGGTGGGTGGAATTCCAGCAGTGCCTCAGAGTCTAAGAGAAGGTTTTGCTTTCTCTGCAGACGTTGGCATAAACCTATTTTGACTACAATTGTCTGTGACCACAGTGGGTGGCTATAGGCACAAATTACCCAAGAAATCCAGCTTAGTTTTCAGGGCCAGCTATACCTGCAAGGTCTACCCCAGTCCAGAGAATATCACTGCCCTGGATAACCACTTGGCTGCAGCCTCAGGTTCAGGGGGGTCTAGGGTGAAAGGTGGCACAGTTGCGAGCTTGGGTTGGGCATGAGGGACATGGTGCTGGCCCTGTCTTGCTGGCTTGCAGGAGAGGTGGGAATAGCAGCGGTCTCACTCCACATGCACAACCCCAAAAGATATTGCCACACAGCTCCTTGTAATGGAAAAAAATCTTTGTAAAGGTGCATATTATCGGACAGTAGAGGTGGAACAAAAGATTACAAATCTTTTGGGACAAAGGAAAATTGTAATAATTCATGCTCTTTGTGAAAGACACGGATATATAGAGCCATCAGATCAGCTTTCAGGAGACTCAGAAATTCTGTACAAGTCAGTCTCTGCCTATATGACACCACGTGTTCTATTTCCAAATTTATGACTTCTTTTATCCGTGAATTGTTTCTCTCTTACAGAGGGAAACTATATAGATGGTTAGAAGTTGGTAAGAATTCAAATATAACTCATTTGTTTCTCTCAGTTAAGCATTCTTTTAAGATTCCAGAAAATCGAGGTAGCTGATTCCATGGGTTTCTGATGACGTGGCCTGGGTTGGCTCTGTAAAGCCTCCCGAAGCTGAGGTGAAAACCTAGACTTTGGAATCTGACAGTCCTGGGTTCATATCCTGGCGCTGACGCTTATAACTGAGTGACATTGGGCATGTTGCTTAATTTCTCTGAGCTTTAATGTTCCCTTCCTTCAGATAGAAATACTGATGTTTACCTCATAGTGTTGTTCTGAGGTGTGGGAAAATTGCTGTAGAATAATAGGTGCGGGATTAGGTCTGTCTTTCTAGAAATGATTTCATATTGGCTGTAGGTCCCTCCATTTACTCAAGACAGATGCTCTCATGGGAGATCTCCTTGCCCTCAGGAGCCCTCGGATCTGCAGAATGTGAACAAATTAGTTTTGGGGTCACTAGTTTTTTTTTTTCCTGGCGGTCTGGACCCATCTCACCCCGCATAGAATCTTGGAGGGGTGCCCCCATCAGCCCTCCTGATCAGACCGCACTGATTGCCCCCTGGCTCCTCAGGTCTCCGAAGCCGCTCCACTCGCATGTCCACTGTCTCAGAGGGTCGCATCACCACTCAGGAGAATAATATGGAGGTGGAGCTGCCTGCACCCGCAAACCCCCGCAAGCACTTTTCAGTTCCCCGTGAGTAATGAATCTGTTCTCCCCATTTGAGGCCCTGGAGCAGCTCCTCACACGTTACCCTGAGCCTGTTCCGGAATAGCCTAGGATTCCTGCGCTCCCCGGCACAGCGCCTATTCTGCCCCTGCCCCAGAGCTCCCTTTTCTCTCTTTTTTTTACTAGAAGTTTCTCTCTTTTTTTTTTAACTTTATTGAAACATAACACATAGTATATACAGAAAAGTGACATATCATTGCATATATAGTTCTCAAACATAATCATATAACTAATACACAGTGTTACCAGCACCCAAAAGCCCCCTCAGGCACCCTTCAAGTTGCTAAGCCCCCAACAGAACCTATAATCTTGACTCTGGTAGCATTAAATTAGCTTTTTCTCCTTTTGAACTTTATATATATGGAATTTAAAAAATATCTGTAGTTGTCAACTTTTATGAGACACGTAAAGTAGATGCAGATTGTGTAAGACACACAATCATTACATCTTGCCTACAGGGCCGGCAGAAGTGAGGCCTGCCCGGGTGTAGTTGGTAGGGTAATAATGTGGGTAAAATAACTTATAGTTTTAATTTGAACATTTCACCTGAAATGTCATGTGATGTGCTTGAGTGTGATATTGTTATGTCACAGAATTACATGCTTATGATTTTGTGATAAAAAAGGTGTGTTATCTGTGCCGGACCCTGTATGTCACATTAAGCTCTTACAAAATGAAGTAATCAAGAGGATCACGACCCAGTATGGGAAGTAATGCATTGTCATGGGTTGTATCTTTCGGGGATGAATTAATATGGTTACTTGTTGCCCAGGTTTCCATTATTGCCGGCTTTTCAGTCTCTGCTCCTGTTAACTACTTGGGTTCCAAGGCTTGTGAGAAGTCAGAGAGGCCTGGCCTAGGAAGCCATGCTTGAGTCAAGCCTAAGTAATTCAGGCTTTTAAAGGCTTTTCCCTTCATGGTGAAGCCCATAGAGAGGTACTCAAACACCCTTTTAAAGTTTTTTGACCCCAGGAGCCAGCCCCTGAGAAGATACTGGTGTGGTTCAGGGTGTGGGCTGAGGCGAAGCAGAAAGCGCAAGCTCTGCTCATGCTGTCGGGGCCTGAGCCCTTGCTGAGCTGGCAGCCAGCAGCCCTTCTAGCCCATGGCCCACTGGGGTTCAGCTGCGTACAGCTGCGGTCGCCTGCCTCCTCCGATGACTCTTGTTCCCCCACAGCTGGCCCTCCTAGGAACGCCTGCCCTGCCGTGGCTGAAATACCATTTCCAATGGTCAGCGAGGAGGTGGAAGAGCAAGTCCATTCCATCCAAGGCAGCTCTTCTGCAAACCCTGCAAACTCAGGTAGACACGCAGAGCTGTCTGCTGCCCTGTTCCTAGTGCTGGACAAGAGCTACATCCTGTCTCAGACCTGGCTTGCCTTGGCACCTGAGTTCAAACTTACATTTGTCACTCGGGTGTGTTTCCTTGTGGCCATGGAATCAGCTTTTCACAAGAGGTGATCCTGTCCCCTTAGGCTGGCAGGAACCCCCTGATGTAATTGAGGTATTGTCCCAGCTATAGTATCTTGGCTGACACCTGAAGAACAGCCCAGAATAACTGGTGAGAACAAGCAGAAATGGTCTTAACTTTTCTGGTTGTTAAGAAAATGCCAAAGAGGTTTGGGGAGAGCTTGAGTTAGACCTGGGGTACTCACATTAGCAAATCTTTACTTTGTGGCTCTGGCCATCCCAAGAGTCACATCTGCTTCCTCTCCTTGCATTTGATGATTTAAGTGCCAGGGTCTAGAGAAGTCCTCGTCCTGGGAAAGGCCCAGGACTCAGCACAGCAGCCAGAGAAGAGCAGGCTGGCCAGCCATGACAAGTAAAAGCATGAGCCTTTCTCCCCCTAGTTCGGAGGAAATCGTGTATTGTGAGGGAAATGGAGAAAATGAAGAACAAACGAGAAGAGAAGAGGGCCCAGCACTCTGAAATGAGAATGAAGCGAGCTCAGGTACCTTTCCTGGGAAGCTAGGGCCAGAGTTTTTCACGGGTATCCTTAACTGCAACATTAACGGCAACGCAGGTACAGTTGGGCCCCAGCGTTGCTGAGGCTCCAGTTCTGAGATCCAGGAAGTTTAACTGGTGTCTCATCAGGATTCAGAGAACAAGTCAATCAGATCTTTTTCTGAGGGCCTTCCGATGAAGACTGTTCATGCGGGTGGTCCAGTGGGCACACCCAGCACGTAGTGCACTGGACAGCGGGGCTGCTGGGCACAGGTGCCTGCTTTCCGCCAACTTCCTCATTGTGTGTAGGTGGTGGGTGTGCTGTGGTGCAGTTCTGGTTTGGAGCGTTTCCCTTTGGTTGAGTTAATGGCTCTGGGGAATCCTAGCCTAATCTCCTAAGATGTGGGACAGTGGCCCTGGCCCCAGTTCCTGAAGTGGTTTGGTACGTGCCTAGGCACCACTGGGCTCTTGGCCTAGAGCTGGGGTGGGAGGAAGTGAGATTGTGTGGGAGTTTTGTCCACTCGAGTGGGCCCCGTGCACATGAAAAGGGGGTGCTTCTGCTTCGCACTGAGGTCTGACAGCACTTACATCTTAGTAGTCAGTTCCTTTTGCTCTTGTCTCAAACAGGAGTATGACAACAGCTTTCCAAACTGGGAATTTGCCCGGATGATTAAAGAATTTCGGGCTACTTTGGATTGCCATCCACTTAATATGACTGATCCTGTGAGTAAACCCCATTAAAAGACAGAAAACTTCTCTTTAAAGAAGTGAGCCACACTCTCCCTCCTGAGAGCACACCCACACCTTTTTTTCTCTCAGGTGTGCGTCTCCAAAACTCTGAGGGACCCCATGAGACTTGCAACCAGGGGAGCAATGGGCAGCGGCATCTTGTGCTGAGCTAACCCCCGACCTGTCTCCAGGGCCTCCTTTTCTCTGACTTCTCAGGAAGCCAAAGCAGCCCAGTCTGGGCTCTCTTGCTGCTGCTTCTATCCTAAGCTCTTTCTTGTTTCACTGTCCCAGCTTTAATAAACGTACTCTTTAAATAAATAAATAAATAAATAAATAAAAAGCTGTGAGCCATGGCTGGGCAGCTCAGTTGGTTAGAGCATCGTCCTGCTACACCAAGGTTGCGGGTTTAATCCCTGGTCAGGACACATAAGAATCAACCAGTAAATGCACCAATGAGCATTTTTCTCTCCTCTCCTCTCTACAATCAATAAATTAAAAATTTAAAGGTGTGAGAGCATTGACAAATCTTCACTCCCTCTGGAGTTAGGCGTGGATGGGGAAAGTCTGATCTTTTTTTTTTTTTCTTTCTTTCTTTTTTTTTCTTTTCAAATGCTTTATGTATTTGTTTTTAGAAGGAGAGAAACATCAATCAGTTACCTCTCACACATCCCCTACTGGGGACCCAGGCATGTGTACTGACTGGGAATCAAACCGCAAACTTACGGTACACAGGCTGGTGCTCAATCCACTGAACCGCACCTGCCATGGTGAGAGTGTGATCTTTATAAACTCCACTCCGCTCCCACCCTGCCCACTTTCATAGGTTGGCCAAATTCCTACTAATAATCATGAAAGTATGCTGAAACCTGTAGACAGCAGAGTGAGAAGACTGGGAGAAAAGTTCAGAGATAACCTCTTGTGCTCTTGGGTATCTAATGGGGGAGGTAGGGTCCTATTATTAGATCTTGGCCCCTGACTGGGTCAGACTGGGGATTAGAAGGGGAGGGGCTCTGGAGAAGCTTCTGTAATACTGCCCTAACCTTTTATTGGTTGGTTGTCTCCTCTCATCCTATTGAAGATCGAAGAGCATAGGATATGCGTTTGTGTTAGGAAACGCCCGCTGAATAAACAAGGTAAACTTCATTCGGTCAGAAAGAGGCTTTGGAGTGACTGAGGGTTCCCATGTCCAGGGAGCATCCCCTGAAAATACTCTCCTCCTTCTGCAGAATTGTCCAAGAAAGAAATAGATGTGATTTCTGTTCCTAGCAAGTGTCTGCTCTTTGTACATGAGCCCAAGTTAAAAGTGGACTTAACAAAGTATCTGGAGAACCAGGCATTCTGCTTTGACTTTGCATTTGATGAAACAGCTTCAAATGAAGTCGTCTATAGGTGGGTCCCTTGGCTCTTTCCCCCGCCCCCGTCATCCCCAGGCAAGACATTGTGGTAACGCTGCTCACAGGCATGCTGAGCTCTAAAGCCCTTCCTGGCTGCCTCTCGTGTTTTCTTTAGATCAGCTATCACATGGAGTTGGGTCTGGCTCTGGTTCCTGGGCTGCCATATGCCATTTTGCAGCTTTAGCAGCGCATCCTTGAATGGCTCAGAAGTGAGGTTACCCATTGCATTCTCTGAGGCTGGTCTGGACAGGCTTCAGGGGTATCTCCGGTGTCTTATGCAGCCACCCCATTACCCACTTAGCAAACTCTAGGACTACTCTGTCTAATATAGCACCCACTAGCCTCCTGTGGCTGTTTAATAAAACTTAAATAAAATTAAAAATTCAGTTCTTCAGACACAAGCCACATTTCAAGTTCTTGACAGCCACATGTGGAAGTGCCTACTATTGGACAGCACAGATATGGAATATTTCCATCATCACAGGAAATTAAATAACACTGCTCTAAACCAGAAGCTGACAAACTTCTGTGCCATTCTTGGTTTAATTCCTTTTTATAGGATTCTCAGACTAAGAATGGTTTTTATGTCTTTAAAGGATTGTCTTAAGACAGTGTGACAGACCTATGTGGCCTGCAAAGTCTACAATAGTTTAGACTCCTAGGTATTTAGAGGGTTCCCTCTGATCCTTGTAGTCTGTCTTATGCTGGAAGTCAGCTGCTAAGTTCAGGCTTTCATCTTACGTCTCCAGAGTCAGCGGAGGGACTAGTGGCTCAGAGTGTGGGCCATCAGCTTGCTCTTGGCGAGTCAGGCCAGCCCCGCTTCAGCGAGCTAGGAGAATTTCAGATTTGTAAGTGGTGCTGGGGTCAGGTTGGGACCACTTTGCAGGAAAGGATTACTAGTGCTTGGAAGGAGGAATGGAGGACCTAGGAATTCTTCAGTGGAAGGGCAGAGGCCCATGTTCCAGGGTGCACGTTTTGGTCAGAGATGTACACTCTTTCCTATCCTTTCTCCTAGGTTCACAGCAAGGCCACTGGTACACACAATTTTTGAAGGTGGTAAAGCAACCTGTTTTGCATATGGTCAGACAGGAAGTGGCAAGACACACGTGAGTATTTAGGCATGGCTGGGTGTGAGTTTACCCATGGGGCAGGAGGAGGTTTCTGAAAAAGAAGGCAGTGAATTTCTTATAGAAAATCCCCTCCGTGCAGAGGCCCCATTACCAGATAGGCTTGCTGCGCCAGGTGCAGAGAGAGACCTGTGGTGGCGATGGAGCCAGTAGTGCTCTAGCCTAGGCCAAGTGCCCTTTACCAAGGTCTTCTGCCCCTTTCCTTTGCAGACTATGGGTGGAAGCCTCTATGGGAAAGCCCAGAATGCATCCAAAGGGATCTATGCAATGGCCTGTAAGTAGTGTGTTCTGCTGCGGTGGGGCTGGGCACAGAAAGCAGGTTGCTAACTTAACCCATGATCTCTCCCGTAGCCCACGATGTCTTCCTCCTGAAGAATCAGCCCCGTTACCGGAACCTGGGCCTGGAAGTCTATGTGACATTCTTTGAGATTTATAATGGGAAGGTAGCTGCCAAGGAGACCCTGTTTATGCTGTTGGGGCCCCTGAACTCTAAAACCTGAAGTTGGCTAGAAATGGTAGAAGCCCAGCAGTCTGTAAGCTGTGAAGCTTTTGGGCCACTCTGCCCTTCCAGGTCAGGGGAGAGGTTACCTGATGGTGGGACCAAGCTCAGCAAGTATGGCAGGAACAGTCCTCAGAGCCCCTTCTCAGGTGGGAGGATTGCCCTGTGAGTGCCCCGTGCTCCCTCCACCCACCTCCTTCATAACTCTCTTTTTCCTTTGGTCACGTGTATGTATTCGCATACTCATATTCATCCTTCTCATTTCCAGTCCCCATCTGTGTATGAATAAATAAATACACACACATCTCTGTTTTTTGCAGCGTTGTCTGTCCCCCTTAGAGCAGGATCTAGATACTAATAACAGCTAGTGTTGATCATTAATGTGACATGTGCTAAGCACTATTCTAAGCACTTATTACAATTCATTTATCAATCACAACACCCTGCAAGGAAGTATTGCTGTCACTATTCTGCAGGTGAGAAATAAGCCTAGAGTGAGTGGCTAAGGACTGTCCAGGCTCACACAGCTAGTAAAGTATCAGAGTTGCGTCATGAGGCAGCCCAGTTTAGAAACTACACCCTCTATTAGTCTGCCCAGTTCAGCCTCTGTGTGCCCTTCCTCCTGCCTGCCCTTGTCTACACTGGGACAGTCCCTGATGGAGGGAGGAGGCAGGTGGGGTGCCCTGTGTCTGATGGCCTTAGCCTTGTTCCCTTGCCTGGCACAGCTGTTCGACCTGCTCAACAAGAAGGCCAAACTGCGCGTTCTGGAGGACGGGAAGCAGCAGGTGCAGGTGCTGGGACTGCAGGAGCACCTAGTGAGCTGTGCTGACGATGTCATCAAGATGATCGACATAGGAAGTGCCTGCAGGTCAGAATTCTGGCGAGGGGAAGGGGCCACTGCCCAATGCCCAGTTCAGGTGACAGAGGTTAGCCCTGAGCCTGTTGTGGTTTCACAGAGGCCCTCACCTTCTCCGCCTTGGGGAGGGCTCTGAAGGCCTCTGTGGTAAGGGGCCACAAATGCTCATCAGGAGCAACTCAAAATGTCTTAAATGTAACCAAGGCGGGCTTTACTCCTGGACTCTTACTCCAAAGCATGCTTCTTGACTTCTCTCTTTACTGTTCCCTCCCTCCGTGATGGGAGACAGGAGCTCTGGGTCTGTTCTAGGCTGGAAGTGCTGGGGCCACAGCTCCTGTGCAGAGGTGGGGACGCGCTCTTCGTCCAGGGCCCTGGGCGTAGTATAGTGGAGTGCTGGGCAGCTTTCGGAGGCTCAGGGAGCAAGCTGCCCTCCGCAGGGCCCTCAAGTTTTGGCAAATGGCTCATGACAACCACTCCTTCCCTTTGTGCCTTGCAACAGAGGCAACTCATCTTTTCCCATGTTTTTATGGCCCTCAGGTCTGGCCAAACCCCTAGCACAGAAGCCAGTACTGTGGCTGCCAGAAAAACTGACTAGGTCCAGAGCTGGAGGGAGAGCTTCTGCCCAGGGAAGGCAGAACAGAAAGATTAAGATACAGGACTTCTTAGACTCTTGATCCATGTCCCTCTCTAATGGGACTCACTGCTGTGGCCTGGGGTACCTTGGACTGGGTGCCATGGTGGCTGGCGACTGCAGGAGCTCATAGCCTTTCTTTGCTCTCCTTTACCATAGGACCTCTGGGCAGACATTTGCCAACTCCAACTCTTCCCGCTCCCATGCCTGCTTCCAGATTCTTCTTCGAGCCAAAGGGAGAGTGCATGGCAAGTTCTCTTTGGTGGATCTGGCAGGGAACGAACGAGGTGCGGACACTTCCAGTGCTGACCGGCAGACCCGCATGGAAGGCGCAGAAATCAACAAAAGTCTCCTGGCTCTGAAGGTAGCAGGGACTAACTAGAGGGGGCTGGTCTGGGGGACATCTGGTGGAGAGAGGAAATAGGCAGCATGAGAGGAAGGAAGGGACTTCAGCTGCACCTGCTGCCCCACAGGAGTGCATCAGGGCCCTGGGACAGCACAAGGCTCACACCCCGTTCCGTGAGAGCAAGCTGACACAGGTGCTGCGGGACTCCTTTATCGGGGAGAACTCAAGGACCTGTATGGTGAGTAGGGGAGCTTTTAGTCCTGTCCTAGGCAGAGGCCCGGTGCCCTTGGCTGTCTGGGTTTCTGGGCTCTAACTTGACTGAGTTTTACCCCCTGCCTTTCAGTACCAAGCTGATTTTTGACTACCTTTATGTAGTCCCTGTAGTGTATGTCTGTGCCGCTCTGGGTTTGGGGGAGGTCATCCCTCCCTTACCTGGTGAGAAGGAAGCTACAGAATTCTGAAGGCAGACCTTTGGGGAAGCAGGAGAGGCAAGTCCTGGCTGGTGTAGCTCAGTGGATTAAGTGCCGGCCTGCAAACCAAAAGGGTCACTGGTTCAATTCCCAGTCAAGGCACATGCCTGGGTTACGGGCCGGGTCCCCAGTAGGGCGCATGTGAGAGGCAACCACACAGTGTGTTTCTCTCCCTCCCTCTTTCTCTGAAAATAAATAAATAAAAATCTAAAAAAGAAAAGAAAGGGCTATGACCTTAAATGTCTTTTTGTCCCTTCCTTATTTTATCCATAAGCCCTTCTAGCTAGAGTCTGCCCTACCTCCTATCAAGGGTATATCCTCTCCCCTGTCTGCTGGGGAAGATAGGGATTTCTGACTAAGCTCTAAACCCTTCTCCCTGAGACATTATCCCTGAGCCAGCCTGGGCAACTGAGGGTTCCAATAGGAGCCACAGCGCCTTAAGGTATGACCTTGGTTTGAGGAATGGGTCAGTGAAGAGATAAATAAAGAAGGAGCAGGTAATAAGATGTGCCTTTAAAAAGGCAGGGAATCAATTTAAAAAAATATTTTTTGCAATTTTTAAAATTACACTTGGAAGAATGGGGAGAAAGAGAAAGAGGGATATCAGTTTGTTTGTCCACTTGCTTATGTATTCATTGGTTGCTTCTTGCCTGCCCCCTGACTAGGTATCAAACCTTGGCATATCGGGATGATGCTCCAACCAACTGAGCTACTTGGGCAGGGCAGAAACCAATTCTCAAAGAGCTTTAATCTGTAGTGCCCATGGAGCAAGTTGCCTTGCACAGACTGGGTGCTAAATGAGCTCTCCCTTCAATACCATGTGGGTGTCAGTAGTCTGGAGAGACTCCTCCTGGCAGCGTCCCCCATGGTCCCTGACCTCTCTCCCTTTCCCTATGGTCCCCAATCTTTAACCACCCATTCCCTCTTTTGCAGATTGCCATGATCTCACCAGGCATAAGCTCCTGTGAATACACTTTAAATACACTAAGATATGCAGACAGGTACCAGTACCTATGGCCAGGTGGGGCAGGGAACAGGGCGTGGGAGTAGGGAAATGAATGGCAGAGATGAAAGAGGGAAGAGGCTCTGGGGTTAAGTGCCTACTGTCTCCTCTTCTGTGATTCAGTGAACCTGAGGCTCAGGAGTTCAGATATGATGCTAGTTCTGTCCCAAACCTCTCCAGGCCCTGGTAGGGAGTCAGCATGCATGAAGGTCTTTTTCTAGGCCAAAGGTAAAGCTGCTACTCCATCCTCTTGAAACCTCAACCTGGCAGTCTTAAGTGGCACAGCACTCTTGGTACAGCCAAGGAAGTTGCTATGAGACTTTCTTGTTTCCTCAGGGTCAAGGAGCTGAGCCCCCACAATGGGCCCATTGGGGAGCAGCCAGTTCAGATGGAAATAGAAGAGACAGAAGCCAGCTCGAATGGCTCCCTGACTGCAGACAATGTAAGGGGCAGGGTGGGGCCAAGCAGGACAGAACCATGGCCGGCTGAGGTGGGAACTGGGCCATACTGTTGTATCTCTCCTTTCGGCCCCTTCAGTTTTCCAAGGAAGAAGAACTCTCTTCCCAGATGTCCAGCTTTAATGAAGCCATGACCCAGATCAGGGAGCTGGAGGAGAGGGCTGTGGAAGAGCTGAAGGAGATTATACAGGTGGGAAGCTGGCCCTGGCCTGGGAGGGACTAGATACCCCCTGGCCCAGTCCTGCAGCTGCGCTCAGCACCATTCCTCAAATGTGACCTGGGCTTCGCTCCCACAGGTCTTCACGTTGGCATGGCAAGAGGCAACCCTCTACCCCAGCATTCCTTAATTCTCCAACTATTCATCCATCTGCTCTTCTTAGGCAGCTAAATACTACACCTTCTTCTTCAGTCTGGCACACGTAGGTTTTCCTCTGTCTTTCTAGCTGGAGCTAGTCTCCCTTCGCCATGCTTCTGATTGGGGGTTTTGGAGGGTGGTTTCTATGCAGGGACCTTGTTATTCAGTGAGTGTTCAGTGAGTATGTTCTATATGCCAGCTTCTGAGTGCCAGGAGCTGAGTGCTCAGTACTGAGGCCAAGGACCAAAACCATGAAGTATGGATAGTGAACCCTAAAATAAGACTTGCTCAACCCTGATTCTTCTATTTACAAGCCGATTTCCTTGTGAAAGTCATTTAGCTTCACTAGGCCTCAAACTGAAGGGTCACCGGTTCAATTCCCGGTCAGGGCCCATGCCTGGGTTGTGGGCCAAGTTCCCAATAGGTCCGCAGTTAGGGGCATGCCAGAGGCAACCCATCGATGTATCTCTTGCACATCAATGTTTCTCTCCCTCTTTTCCCCTCTAAAAATAAATAAATCTTTTTTTAAAATTGGCCTTATGGTTCATACCAGAGGCCCAGACATCGTTCTGAGGGCAGTGGATGCCTTTGAAGGAAGTTAAATGGGGTGGTGTCGTGGTCATATTAGAACTTTGGGTACATCATTGTGGCCACAGCGTGGAGTCTGGTTTGGGAACGTGGGGAGAGTGTGAAGAGAGGCAGTTGGGAGTCGAGAGCCATTAGGAGATCGTTAGAGAGATGTTGGTGCCTAGACTGAGCGTGGCAGTGACCATGGGATTGGGGTAAGGGCAAGAGATTCA
Source organism: Anoura caudifer (assembly GCA_004027475.1). Lineage (NCBI taxonomy): Eukaryota > Metazoa > Chordata > Mammalia > Chiroptera > Phyllostomidae > Anoura > Anoura caudifer. The sequence continues at coordinate 16,215 of PVKU01014399.1, forward strand.
AGAACCATTTAAAGAGAGGACTTGGTAGGATTTGGGGACAAGAAAGGTGAAAGAATTAAGTTGCTCAGATTTCTGGCTTGGGCTTCAAGACGGAGGACAGCATTCATTTGACAGGGATAGGAGGTGGGGATAAGGGGACTAAATGGTAATGGGAGAAAAATACAATAAAATAAATGAAGAGACAGGAGTTTGGGGGTAGGGAAGAGGATGAATTCAGTTTGGGGACTTCTGCAGGAGAGAGTCAGGAGGCAGGGTTTGGTCCATGCCTGAAGGAATGGGCTTCTTGCACAGGCATCTGCATTGAAGTAAGGCCTCAGGAATGACTTGCTAATTGGTTTGGTCATTGTTTGAACTGACAAGGTCATTCCTGTGCCGTTGCAGCAAGGGCCAGGCTGGCTTGAGCTCTCCGAGATGACTGAACAGCCAGACTACGACCTGGAGACCTTTGTAAACAAGGCAGAGTCTGCCCTGGCCCAGCAAGCCAAGCACTTCTCAGCCCTGCAAGGTGGGTGCAGTTGGATGGGATGCAGCAGGGTGGTGCCTCTGCAGGTGATGGCAGCTCTGCCCTGAGGGAATGGGGCCTCTAAGACAGACACTAACCCTGAGTACATCACCTCCCCTTCCTTCCAGATACCATCAAGGCCTTGCGTCTGGCCATGCAGCTGGAAGAGCAGGCCAGCAAACAAATGAGCAGCAAGAAACGACCCCAGTGACAACTGCAAATAAAGATGCTTGGTTTCACACCAGGCTTTTTACCATCTAACCCCTCCCCAGTGAACTTTGGGCTCAGGTTCTGAGCTGGAACAGGCTTTGGTAAATGCCAAGTATCGGGGCATCGGGGCAAAGACAGACAGGGAGGGCATCAGGGTGAGAGGGACACTCCTTTTCCTCAGCTGTAGCCTTGAAGGGAGCAAGGATGGGAGAATGGAACTTTTAACTATCCTGTGTGGCCCTTCTCTCCCAGTGGGGAAGGCTGGTGGCACCGAGTTTTCCCTAGGTCGGCATTCTGCCCGTGTGGACTGGCCGCTGGTGGAAGACTCCCTGGGGTTGTCCTAGCTCTGGGCAGAGGCAAGGAGCCTTAGTCCAGCTCTGCTGGCCGTGGCCTGCCGTCCACACCCTTGGTCTGGGCACTAATATGTCTTGTACTTTAGAAGTTTCTAGAACCTCTTCCTTGCTGCTTTTTGAGGTTCAAGAGGATCCCTGCTATTTTCTGTTTTGTGTTTTTGCATTGTGTCTAACAATAAAGAACTGGGAAAAATCAGTCTGTTGAGTGGCTTATGGGAAGGGCCTGGGATATGACTGAACCCTCTGGAACTAAACACACTGCAACTCTGCGCAATGCTGGTTCTGTACTCTACCCAGGAGACCAGATCCACACCTGCACTTAAGTGACACCTTGCTGACTCCAACCTTTGTCTTGTTCAGTGACACTCACTAGGCCCCAGGTCCCAGCCTGGGAACAGGAGCTATGAGCAGAAAGGAGATGGTGCTCCGTCAGTTACAGTCTCCTCAGCACATGTTAGATTCTGTGGGGTTTTCAGCTGCTGTGAAGCTGGGGAGATCCCAGCTGGGCCAAGGACAAAGATTCTTTGGGAACACAGAAGAAAGCACTTGGCTTGCTACACAAGAAAGGATTTCCATTTGGTCTTGAAATATAAGAAGTTTCCCGGGTAGACTGAGGAACCAAACAGGATTCAGACAGGGACTAGAGGACTCCATATTCAGTGTCATGAAGCATGAATTATCCAATGTGCCACTGAAAGACTTTTCTGTCTCAGAGTCACACAACCCAATGTGTTTTAGAAAGGTCTCAGGGAGATGGGTGGGGAGCAGGGGGCATGTGGGCTCCTGCAGAAACTCAGAGCAGGGTGTCGAACAGATCCAAGTTCTGGCCCTTTAAGCCTTGGCTACTTCATGCGTGAAATAGGGTATTCTCTACCTTATGGTGAGAAAATGCATAAATTTGAGGTACCATTCAATAGCCAAATATAAGACCTGGATTCAGAAGTTTAGATGAATCAGATGTTTGACAGAAATGGCACCAGCTCTAAGGACTTTAAAGCTTCCATATAACCTAAATTTCCCCCTCATCTGTAAACTGTGGCCAGCATTACCAGCCTTACAGAAGTGAAAAGATGAAAGAATGCCACCAGCCCAAGCCTGACCACCTTCTCACCTGGATGACCATCTGAGTCCCTAACTGGTCTCCTGTTTGAATTCCTAACTCCAGTGACCTATTCTCCCCAACCAGCGAGAGGAATCCTTATGTTATTCCCTGCTTGGAACCCCTTAATAGCATCCCCTTGCACAAAGGATAGATTCTGAATTCCGACCCCCCCACACCCGACCTCCCAGCCCCAGCTGGTGTGGCTCTGGACTGAGTGCCAGCATGCACACCATAGTCACCGGTTCAATTCCTAGTTAGGGCACATGCCTGGGTTGCAGGCCAGGTCCCCTGTTGGGGGCAGGCAAGAGGCAACCAATCGATGTATCTCCCATATCAATGTTTCTCTTCTCTCTCTAAAAATAAATAAAATCTTAAAAATTCTGAATGCCCTACTGTGGCATATTAGGCCCTGCCCAATCACCTCTTGTCTATTGGTCCAATGGGAATGTAATTTGGGCAGAACAGTTTGGTGGCTAAAAACCCAGCTTGTGAAGCCACGCTACCATGGGGGATCCTAGCTCTATGACCTCAGAACCTGAAGTGGGTTGTTTTAACTTTTAGTGCTGTCTGTGAAGTGGGGTAACACTGGTATAGAATTGTGAATATTGAGTTAATACACATACAGCAGTAAGTACAATGTCACATTTAAGAAATGCTAGCTAGGCCCTGGCAGGTAACTCAGCTGGTTGGAGCATTGTCCAAACATGCCAAGGTTGCGGGTTTAATCCCTGGTCAGGGCACATACAATAATCAACCAATGAATACATAACTGAGTGGAATAATAAATCAATGCTTTAAAAAAAAGTGCTCGCTAAGCACATAAGGACAAAGATTTTTGTTATATTTAATACTGTATCAACAATGTCTAAAACATTAGAACTTCCGGCCAAGATGGAGGCATAGGTGGACACACTGTGCCTCCTCTCACAACCAAAATTAAGGATAACAAAGATTTAGAAACAAGAAAACACACGGAATTGGTAGAAAACTGAACTGTATGGAAGTCCAACAACCATTCATCCAGACCGGTAAGAGGGGCAGAGTTGCAGCAGGAAAAAGTGGAGATTGGTAGACCTGGGAGCACAAGCAGCAGCAGCTGGAAGATCCCAGGCTTGCAGGCGGGCGCTAGTAGACCCCAGGCGCACAGGCAGCAGCTAGTGGACCCCGGGCATGGGGTGGCAACGGTGCAGATGCAGTGAGGCCCCGCAAGGCAGCTGGCTGACCAGGTGGTCCCCCATTTGGGAGCAGATAATCCATGTGAAGGGGAAGCGGCAGAAGGGAGTGGAATCTGAGAGAGCAGAGCAAGCGCCATTGTTCCCTCTTGGACCCTGCCCCCACATACAGCGTCACTACCCAGCCACTGGGCTGCCCTGCCCTGGGGAACACCTAAGGCTCCACCCCTCACTACGTAACAACTGTGACCAGACCGAGGAAAAAAAATGGCTCAAACACGAGAACAAATCAAAGCCCCAGAAACAATTCACCTAAGCCACCAAGAGATAGCCAACCTATCAGATGCACAGTTCAAAGCCCTGGTAATCAGGATACTCACAGAATTGGTTGATTTCGCTCACAAATTAGATGAAAAAATGAAGGCTACAATAAGTGAAATGAAGAAAAACTCACAGGGAACCAGTAGTGATGGGAAGAAAACTGGGACTCAAATCAATGGCGTGGACCAGAAGGAAGAAAGAAACAACCAAACGGAAAAAAATGAAGAAACCAGAATTCAAAAAAAAAAAAAAAAAAATGAAGAAAGGCTTAGGAACCTCCAGGACATCTTTAAATATTCCAACATCCGAATTATAGGAGTACCAGAAGGGGAAGAAGAAGAGCAACAAGTGGAAAAGTTACTTGAACAAATAATAAAGGAGAACTTCCCCAATCTGGCAAAGGAAATAGACTTCCAGGAAGTCCAGGAAGTTCAGAGAGTCCCAAAGAAGTTGGACCCAAGGAGGAATACACCACAGCACATCATAATTACATTACCCAAGATTAAAATGAAAGAAAAAATTCTAGGAGCAGCAAAGGATAAGGAGACAGTCACCTACAAAGGAGTTCCCATCAGACTGTCAGCTGATTTCTCAAAAGAGACCTTCCAGGCAAGAAGGGGCAGGAAAGAAGTATTTCAAGCCATGAAAGTCAAGGTCCTCCATCCAAGACTGCTCTATCCAGCGAAGCTGTCATTTAGAATGGAAGGGCAGATAAAGCACTTCTCAGATAAGGTCAAGTTAAAGGAGTTCATCATCACCAAGCCCTTATTTTATATGAAATGTTAAAGGGACTTATCTAAGAAAAATAACATTAAAAAACAACAGTAAAAAGACAGCAAACTCACAGATATTAACAACCACACCTAAAACAAAAACAAAAACAAACTAAGCAAACAACTGGAACAGGTATAGAACCACAGAAATGGAGATCACATGGAAGGTCAGCAACAGGGGAGTGAGAGGGGGAGAGAGGGGGAAAAGATACAGAGAATAAGTAGCATAGATGGTAAGTAGAAAATAGGGGGAGGGCAAGAATAGTGTGGGAAAAGTAGAAGCTAAAGAACTTATGACACATGAACATGAACTAAAAGGGGGGAATGTGGGTGGGAAGGGATGTGCAGGGTGGAGGGGAACGATGGGGGAGAAATGGGACAACTGTAATAGCATAATCAATAAAATATATTTAAAAAAAGAAAAAAACAATGTCTAAAACAAAGAGTAGGCACACAATATATGTTTTTGAATGAATGAATGAATACACCCTACCACTCATTGTTCTCCAACCACACTGGCCTTTGTTTCTGGAATATGTCAGGGCTTTTTTTTTTAATAACAGCTTTATTGAGATATCATTCACATACTATAAGATTCACCCTTTTGCCCTGGCTGGTGTGGCTCAGTGGATTGAGTGCTGGTCTGCACACCGAAAGGTCACTGGTTTGATTCCTGGCTAGGGCACATGCCTGGGTTATAGGTTAGGTCCCTACTTGGGGGCGTGCAAGTGGCAACCAGTATATCACAAGTCAACGTTTCTCTCCCTCTCTTTCTCCCTCTCTTCCCTTCTCTCTAAAAATAAATAAAATCTTTAACTGGGCAACCATCACCACTAATTCCAGAATGTTTTCATCGCCCAAAATGAAACCACATGCCCATTAGCTTTCACCCCCAATTCCCTTTTCCCCCAGCCCTAGGAAACCACTTATCTCATTTCTCTATGAATTTCTTTTTCTAGACATTTCACATAAACAGAATCATACACGGTATAGTCTTTTGTATCTGGTCTCTTTCACTTAGCATCTGTTCCAAAGGATCAGGTAGCATGTGTGAGTACTTCACTCCTTTTTGTGGTCAAATAATATTTCATTCTGTGGATATATCATCTTTTGTTTACTCATCAGTTGAACATTTTGGATTATTTCCACTTCAGCATTATGAATAAAGTTTTCAGGCTAGGAACATTCACGTACAAGTATTTAAGCATATGTTTTCAATTCTTGGGTATATTCAAGTCCTTTGCCCATTTTCAAATTGAATTGTCCTTATTGTTGATTTTTAAGAGCTCTATATATTCTGGATACTGGACCCTTAGCAAAGATGTGATTTGCAAATATTTTCCCTTATTCTGACCCTGACTGAGTATCTCAGTTGGTTAGAGCGTCACCCTGATGCACCAAGGTTGCAGGTTCGATCTCCCTGTCAGGACACATACAAGAGGCAGCCAATGAATGCATAAGTGAGTGGAACAAGTCAATATTTCTAACAATCAATAAAAAATATGATAAATATTTTCCCTTATTTTGTGGATTGTCTTTCACTTCTTTGATCATATCCTTTGAAGCACAAAAGCTTAATTTTGATGAAGTTCAACTTACCTGTTTTCTATTGTTGCTTGTGCTTTTAGTGTCATATCTAAGAATCCATTGCCAAGTCCAAGACTATGACGATTTATGTTTTCTTGTAAGAACTTTATGATCTTAGGTCATTGATCTATTTTAACTTTTGGAGATGATGTGAGGTAGGGGTCTGAATTCACTCTTTTTCATGTGGATATCCAGGTTTTCCAGCACCATTTGTTGTTAAAACTATTATTTTCCCATCGAATTGTCTTGGAACCCTTGTTGAAAATCAATTGGCCATACATATATGGGTTGATCTCTGGGCTTTAAATCGTATTCTATTGGTCTATAAGTCTATCTTTATGCCAGTACTGCACTGTTTGGTTACCATAATGTGCAATGAGTTTTGAAATCAAGAAGTGTGATCCCTTCAAGTTTGTTCTTTTTCAATATTGTTGTGGCTATTTGGGGCCCCTTGCAATTTCATATCAATTTGAGGATAAGCTTTTCTACTTCTGCAAACAAGGCTGATGGGACTTTGATAGGGATTGCACGGAATGCGTAGATTGCTTTGGATAATATTGCCATCTTAACATTCACCCTTCCAATCCATGAACTCAAAATGTCTTTCCATTTATTTAGGTCTTCTGCTTAGTTTATTTCAACAGTGTTTATAGTTTTTCACCTCTGTGGTTAAATTTATTTCCTAGGTATTTTATTCTTTTGGATGCTATTGCAAAAGGAATTATTTTCCTTAGGTTCCTGTTCAGATTATTTATTGCTGGTGTATGGAAACACAGTTGATTTTTGTGTGTTGATCACCTTGCAACTCTGCTGAATTTGTTTATTAACTCTAACAGTTTGGGTTTTTTTTTTTTTTTTTTTTTTTTTTTTTTTTTTTTTTTTTTTTTTTTTTTTTTTTTTTTTTTTTTTTTTTTTTTTTTTTTTTTTTTTTTTTTTTTTTTTTTTTTTTTTTTTTTTTTTTTTTTTTTTTTTTTTTTTTTTTTTTTTTTTTTTTTTTTTTTTTTTTTTTTTTTTTTTTTTTTTTTTTTTTTTTTT
>PVKU01014400.1:0-23268 GCA_004027475.1 Anoura caudifer
CGTATGACACATGGACATGAACTAAAGGGTGGGGAATGTGGGTGGGACGGGGTGTGCAGGGTGGAGGGGAATGATGGGGGAGAAATGGGACAACTGTAATAGCATAATACAGTAAAATATATTAAAAAATTATTTATTTTTTTTAGATAGGGGAAGGGTGGGAGAAAGAAAGGGAGAGAAACATCAGTGTATGGTTGCCTCTTGAGCGCCTTCCCCTGCAACCTGGCCCATAACCCAGGCATGTGCCCTGGCTGGGAATTGAACCTCCACTGAGCCACACCAGCCTCAAGAAATGCAGTGTCCTTGTGATTCTTTTTGTCAATATGAATGAATTCTTTTAGTTTGTTGGTTATTGATGGTTGATAGCACCCTTTTTTCCTTATTTTTCATTAATTTACCTTATATTTTAAAATGTGCTATTCTTAAAAAATATGCTATTCTATGTATATAAAATATATGTAACCTATGTCTAGGCTATAAATCATTTTGTGTAAGGAATATCTGTGGACCCTCTGCCAATCCAAGAGGTAGAATTTATTAGTGATTTGTATAATAATCTACAGTTTTCTTATTTCATTCCCTTTCTCCTCCAACTATTCTTTAAAGTTTAAAACAAGCAAATTAAACAACTAAAAATTTAGGCCTTTAAATTGATTTTTTTTAATTGGTGCTAATAAAAATCCCACATTTTACTTTTTTGTCTCTACTGAGTATCTGTGTTGTGAGTCTATCACACAGCTAGGTACAGTTTTCTTTGTGTTGGCTGTACCCTAAATCCCTGTTATCCTAGGCTACTTCCTGTACCGAATTCCCTTTTGAAAGTTTTGTTCATTTTCAACTCCAAGGTCCAAGGCCAGAGTGTCAATACAAGCTTATTCTAGTATAAGTTGATGTACAGAAAAAGAAAAAAAATGACCTCCGCATTTATTTTAAAAAAATTCATGATTTAGGAATGACGTTTCAGACAGAGAGGTATTTTATCATTATTACTGCTCACAATCAGTGGTTTTCTAAGAACCTATAAAAGTTAAAAGAGATTAAATAAGGGTTGCAAAGTGGGAGGCTGGGTGGAGAGGGGCAAAGAGGGAAAAATTAATAGTATAAATAATAAAATACTTTCTTTTAAAAAGGGTGACAAAGTTCCTGCTGCGTAACTGAGTAACTGCGCGGCCTTGCACATTTTGTAAATACTCCCTTCCCTAGTTTTTCTCATTTTAAACTGGGATTAGCAACAATTTGCCCACTTTACTGTGCTTTCTGAGAGGTTCTATAGTGTTTGGGAATATGTTGTAAACAAAACTCTTACCCAAGTGGTAAGTAATTACTTCAAAAAAAAAAAAAAAACGACCTTGAATTACAGAGTGAAGGATGAGACTTTCCATAACTAAGTACTGCACCAGCTGAGACAGATGCTATTTTGTCTGATTCCCAGACGCCTTCCCAAGAATTTGGATAAAGGGGATAGAAGGTCCGAGGTTTTTTCCAGCCCTGAAAGTTCTGTTTTATGCAGACTGCATTTAACTGATCTCGTGGATTCCATTTTAACCACCGCAAAGCTATTCACTTAGAGGGAATACGGTTTATTCACCAGTGCTTTTCCGGATCACCACGAAAACAGCCTCAGGTCCCAATCCTGGCTCCTCCCCCCACCCACAATGCACCCCTCTATTCAATCTAGGTAGCTGCTTTGTCACGTGTCACTCCACGAAGCGCGTTCCCGCTTAGCACATGCGCAGAGAGCAGCCCACAGCTATTTTTCTCCGTGGCAGCGGGGACGAGCGGAAGTTCTTGAGAGCGCCAGTTCCGTCTGTGTGTTCGAGTGGACAAAATGGCGAAGATTGCCAAGACTCACGAAGGTAAGCGGTTTTCCGCTAGTTACATGTCTTTCCGGCTCCCCAGCCTGCTAAAAGTGTGTCTTCATGGGTTTCTGCCTCTTTCTGTGGTTTCTTTTGTGGGGGCCGAGCTCTCGCTTCGGAGCCCAGGTCGTTTCCTCGGCGCCAGTCGCGCAGGCCACTGCCCCACGTAATGGCGTCCTACTTTTACACCCCCGACAGGCTCTTTGTTCCGTGTTTGGGTGCTGCTGCTTCAGTGTTGTTTCTCTTCTCTGACCACAGGGCCTTGTTTAAACGGCTCGCTAAGGAAGATTTTTGGGACGGGGGATCGGGAAAAGGGCGTGGGAGGAAAGTCTCACTTGTCTCTGGGAACTGTCGTCGGCATAGTTTGTGCATAGGAGAGTCAGAAAAACAACTGAAATATAGCACCGCTTTTCGGGCAGCCTTAAATCGAGTTTAGTCAAACCGAGGCCCATTACTTTTAATCTTGACCAATTTGTGTCTTCAGGCGTCTAAGATAACTTTTTTTTTTTTTTGGTACGAAATGATTTGGGAATAAAGTCCCCCCCCCTTTGATTACTTTTAGTATAATCTTTCTTTGGAGACTGATTATTTTTGGAAGAGGGAAAGACACCTTTTATTAATGGACAAAGCTTTCGAGGTAGTTGATCATTTTATGGAATACGGCGTATACAAAATAAGGAAAATGTTGGGAATACGCTAGAATTCATTAGGGAGTATCCAGAAATGACAGGAAATAGGATCACTTTTTAGAAAAGATGAGGCATAGGGAATTGGAGCTGCAATCCTTGTTCTCTGACTTGGAATCTGAAATTTTCATCAAACATGAGGTTTGCAAGAGAGTTACTTATTTCACACGTCGTTTCTGGGTACCTGACTGGATATTAGTCTGAGAGGTAATAAAGACTAAGGCCATCAAAAGTTTTACAGTGTACTGGGGAAATATGTTTAAAAATTTTCGTTGTTTTACAAGGCAAATGAATGCTTAAATAGAAGTATAAGCAACTTGTTCTGGGAACCTGGGTAACGGAGTGATTAATTTATGCCTAGAGCTATTTCATAGAGGCGGTGACTTGTCTTTGGTCAAAAGGATCAACTGTTTTAAATTAAGGGAGGACATTGAGCGAGATAGATCGTCTTGTAATTAGGCAGGGAGTCGTGAAAGGTGTTGGGATAGTGCCCTGTGGTAGGTAAAAAAGTATATGAATCTGGAAAGAGTGATTAGGACCAGAATGTGAATGACATTGAATAGTTATGTCACCTAAAGGAACTGAAGTCCAGCTTTTTGCCATTTGTGAAACATGCTAATGAGTTGACAGTGACTTGAATATTTTTAATGTTAGGCATTTAAACTTTAAACACTGTTTTAACCTAGAAGTGTTTATAGGTGCTTATATTTTTCTATCTTTGGACTATCGCAATCATTTCTTTTGCAAAATAATTAGAAAATATAAAGATGTTGCTATTTTTCATTCAGGAGTAGATTATTCATTTGGGACATTTTATGTCTTTGATTACTTTTTTATTGGTATCTTCATAATAAGGTACTTTTGGACAGGAAATGAAAGTTCTGATCAGTTTTTCTACATGTTAGAAAACCAGTTACAAGCTTTGGGCTATAGAAGATTGAAATTCATTGGCCAAAATTGCTATTTTATTTGGGTTCATGCTTTTAACTGATGCTGTATTAGAACATTCAGTTTAACATCTGATGACACTGCGTACAAGGCACTGTTCATCACTATGGCATATAGACAGGGTGGTAAATGTTTAGTAGAAATACACGTAGTATTTACATAGTTTTTTGCTCCCTTACTGTCATTTCCATGGAGAACTTCGGTCTTTCATGGCCCTTCTCTGTTTTCACTTTAAGCCATCTCCAATAACCTGGAGCAGAATTAGAGGTGTGTGTGTGTTTAATGCTAGCTACTAAAGCATTGTATAACTCTTTATTATATTAGAGTGTTCTATTGTGTTAAAGTTTTCTTTTTTACTTTGAGATTGTTGTGTGCAAGAGCTGTACCTTAGTATCCCCCAATACCTGGTGCATAATGGGTGCTGAATATTTCATCAACGTTTATTGAGGTTAATTTGTATTGAAACTATTAAAGGGGTTTTACAGAAAGGGGACACTTAGAATGAACTTTGAACGATTGAGTAGGCTTGGACATACTCATTTGGCTGAGATAAGTGGGAAGTAGGACTTACTCATGTATTGGAAACCTCTAGTGGAGAGGAAGAAGGTGTTACATTAGCATTAGATTAGGGAAGGCTTTGAATGCTGAGCTAGGTTTGACTCTGGCTTTCCAATGACTATGGAAGTGCCCTCTTCCCAGGTAGAAGGTTAATTTCTGTATTTTAGGAAAGTCTGGTTGCGGTATCAAGGATGACTTACAGGGAGTTAAGAGCAACCATTTTCCTTAAGCAGTTTTGAGGTAGTTGAGAGAACTTTAATCTGAGCCTCACTGGAACCACTTTTTAGATGTAATGCATTTGTAACTTTTTTTAGATTTTTAAAAATTTATTTATTTTTAGAGGGGAAGGGAAAGGGTAGGAGAAACATCTGTCAGATGGCTCTCTTACTCCTCCTGGCTTGCAAACTCTGACCCCTGACTGGGAATCAAACTTGTGACCTTTGGTTTGTAGGAGGAGGCCCAACACATTGAGCCACACCAATCAGGGCCATGTTTTAAGTTTTAGTATATAATCTTTTCATCCTAAATAATATTGCTGGTAAAGACATTTCTTTGTTATGCCTTCTAATTTATTTTTACTTTATTATTTTTTAAAAAGGTTTCATTTATTCTTAGAGGGGGAAGGGGTAAGAAACATCAATGTGTGAAAGAAACATCATTTGGCTGCCACACTGGTCAGAGCATTTTATTTTTATTTTTTATATTTTTATCCTCATCTGAGGAAATGCTTATTGATTTGAGAGGGATGGGCAGAGAAATGTGGATTGGTTGCCCTTCACACATGACAGAACCTGCAATCCAGGCGTGTGCCCTGGCTGGGAATCAAACCCACGACCTTTTGGTTAATGTGACTGCCATCCAACCAACTAAGCCACACCAGTCAGGATGTTCTGCATCAGTAGTTTGTACTTGAGATGTGTGAAGTAAATAATACTGTATTTAAACTGGGGTGTAGTTTATTGTTGTACCTTCCTATATGGTTCTTCTCACAGGCTACTTCTCATCATGAGCCAAATTGATAATTTTTTTCTCATTGTCCTGTCCTTTTTAATATTTCCTTTAAGATCATCCCTTAACATCCTCTTTAACCAACCCGATTATTTTTATCTTGGTCAGTGTGGCTTATGCTTTCCGGTACTGAAATATAAAAAGAGCTAGGCTTATTCAAATGAAATATAATCTTTTGGACCTTTCTACATGTTAGATTGTGTCAAATGTATACAATTATTAGTGTACATAATCTTGCTGTCCAGCAGTTTTAGATATTGCTGACTTTGGCAAATGAGGGAACATTTTTGTTTTGGAAAGAGGAAAATGGATTATCCAAAAATTCCCTTGGCTTGTTTTTGTTTTGCCACTATTCCTTGAATAGATTTCTTTTAGCATCACAAAGCTGAAAAGTTTTTTCCCCCTAATTATTTGTTTGCAGAATGGCTGGAATAGTTATTTTTCTGCATTTTCAGAGATTTTTATTTTCCTGTGTTCAGATAGTTACTGCTTTGTAGACTTTTTCTTTTTTTAAGAGAGAGGAAGGGAGGGAGAAAACATCGATGTGAGAGAGAAACATTGATTGGTTGGCCTCCATATGCACATAGACAGGGACCCAAACCTGCAAGCAAGGCGTGTGCTCTGACTGGATTGAAAATTGAAGTAGTGACCTTTCGGTTTTCAGGATGATGCCCAACCAACTGAGCCACACTGGCTGGGGCTTTGTAGACTTCAGTATGGATGTTGCTAGAAAAAAAAAAAAAGGTTGATTTTTAAAGGGATTTTTTCTTTATGATTTTCAGGAACTCACTGTATTTTTCGTACAATAAGATACACCCCCCCTCCATTTGGGAGGAATAATGGTTAATGCTGCTGTTGAGTTCTGTTTACATTTTCATTGGTGAAATATTACGTTATTTATGTTATTAAATATTTTACCACATTTTTTGCTTCAAAAATTTTTTTTCCTATTTTTCCTCTAAAACCTAGTTGCATCTTATGGTCTGAAAAATATGGGTAATATTAATCAGGAGTTCATTGTTTAGGGATTGGTATCTGTAGTATTAAGTAAAATAATTTACTAATATAGTTAGTTGTCCTGTTGAGGTTTTGTTTAAGGAAAAGGCTGAGAGGTGGGATATTTTTCTGGATGTCTTTTAGAAGTCTTGTATTTGAGAAATCCTTGCTCACCACTTGTTTCTGGCTGGTGCAGAATAGATGACACTTTTGGACCTGAACTAAAAGGTGTCACTGAATAGTTAACATCCAAAGGCTGTGTCTCTGTAGTACATAATGAACAGTGATTAAAAGCTTGCAAATAATCTAAATTAAAAAATGAGGAATAAAATTGCATCAAAGGAGAGGAAATGCTACAAGCTGGACTTAACTATATCTGAGGCATAGAAATAAAAGGCACAGAAGGGGCAACAGTAGAGGGACAAATTTGGTCGTATAAGGTGTGCCCAGTGGTGGTTAATCTCATAGTTTATTTATGTCTTAGTTTAGAATGCGTACAGTAGGTAAGGTGTTCCCCATCTTTTCAAAGACCCCCAGTTCTGCAGTATTATCTTTTGATGTCATACTGAACTTGCAGATAAAACATTGGATATATTTATAATAAAATTGTAACTTTAATATAACATTTTCCTGGTAATGTACTAATTTACCAGTAATATAAGTAATGTTTAAGTAAATGAAAAGTGGCAATAATTTTTTGAATGAATTGAGATTTCATTCAAAAAATTATAAGTAATATAGTAATAGTAATATAAATAATATTAAAAGTAATAGAGTAATTTTTAAGTAAATGAAAAATGGTAATTTTTTAAATGAATTGAGATTTCAAATGGTCTGACTCACAGATTTATTCATTAATTTACACTTAATGTCTACTAGGGAAATATTTGTTCTCTGGTAGTTGAAAATATTCCCAAGATCAGAATTTCCCTCCAAAAATAGGGAAATTACAGTTGAATGACATTTCTTTTCTGTAGATCATTGGAGCAAATTTAGTTTTTGAAATGTATGTTTCTATCTTAACATTTAGAAGATTTTTACCTTATCTAATCAACAAGATCAGTAAGGCCAGAAAAGTGAAAAAATGACAAAGATTCAGAGGAGTTGGAACTTTTGAGGTTGAAGATATTCCATAAAAGAGCTAAATTTTTTTGTTTATGTGTAGCAGAGGACTCCATTTCAGAGTAGAGAGAGCATTTATTTTTGTTGCGTTGTGGTCAGAAGTCTTGGTTTCAAGGAGCTAGAAGAAAGAACCAAGAATGAGAAAAAGGGGCGGGCGATGCTTAAGAAAACCATGCTTAATTTTTTTCAACTTTATATTGATAACTGTGTAAATACATGCAAACTAGAATAGTGAAATGAAATGAACCCCGTGTTGCACCCATCACCTAACTTCAAAAGTTATAAACTTAGGGCCTGCTCTGGCTGGTGTGGCTCAATGAATTGAGTGCTGGCCTGCAAACCAGAGGGTTGCCAGTTCCATTCCTAGTCAGGGCACATGCCTGGGTTGCAGGCCAGATCCCCAGTGAGGGGCATTGGAGAGGCAACCACACATTCATGTTTCACTCCCTTTTTTTCTCCCTCCTTTCCACTCTCTCTAAAAATAAATAAAAATCTTAGGGTCAGTTTTGTTTAATCTGTATACAGGTCCCTTCTACCCTTCCTGTTAGTGTGAAGCAAATTCCAGATGTATCATTTTATCTGTATATTTTTCGGTGTGTATCTCTAAAATTTTATTGCAACTAAAATTAATAAAATATTCAGCGTTGAATTTTGCTAATTGCCTTATAAACATTTTTTTTTCCGTTTGTTTGAGTCAAGTTACAAATAAAGTCTATATATGTGAACAGTCTTAAATCTTCATGTTCCTCCTCCATCTCTTTTTCCTTGTAATTCATTTGTTGCAGTACTTTTTTTGTCCTGTAGAGTTTCCCAGACTGGAGAGAAAGTCAAGAGAGCAGTAAAAACATCCAGAATTACTTCTTAGCCTCTCCTACCATTTCAGCTGCAATCAAGATGTCAGGAAGCCTACAGCAAGGGAAGCTTCAAGAAAATTATTGGCTTTAGGAATGAACTCAGTTCTGAAATCATACTTCAGGTTTAGGATAGACTAGCCATGGCAAGGAAATGTAACAGGACTTGCAAATTCAGATGCTCTCCCATTATAATTTTAATGGCCATGAATATCTCTCACAGTTTTCTATCAAGCTTAACTTCCACTTGAAATTGTTTTGTATGAGGAGTCCCAGTGATACATGCATCTTAGAATACCAATTTAAGAAGAACCTCACCCATGACAATTTACCCCCAAGGTTTTTCCTTGAGTGAGGCTCTTTGGTAAATATAAATCTGATGCTAAACTAGTACTTTGATTTCTGGTCTAAGACTTTTTAAAACCACTTTCAAACTATTCCAACTCTGGGGATTTGAAGGACTACCCATAACTTCAATTTTAGGATTCCAAATCTGCTGTCAAGATAGAGAATGCCTGCTTTCTTTTTAAGTGTTCATCATCATCAGTTAACTAAGAGTCTTAACCATATTCCCCCTCCCCCCAGCTTTGCTAAAGATGGGGGTTGGGAACAGAAGTAAGGCCTTCATCCAGAAAATAAGACAATTTACAAATCCACATTAATTATTTCTACCTCCAGACATTCTTTTCTTTAACATCATGAAATGAATTTTTCTAATCTGACCTCAGTTTTTTATTTTACTTGTTTCGTTAATCTCTCCATTTCATCTCAAATTTATTCTTCTGTTGTACGCAATGGTACATTTCTCCTCTGCATATCAAAAGGACTTTCTAAGTTTTTTACAGCATTAAACATATACTTTTGATAAGACACAGCAATCCTGTTCCTAGGTTTTTACCTAAGTGATATTAAAACTTACGTTCTCATGAAAACTGTACACGAATGTTTGCAGCAGCCTTATTGATAATCTGTACAAACTTCGGACAACCTGAATGGCTCTAAAGAGAATGGATAAACACAGTGTAGTACAATGTAATACTACTTGGTAATAGACAGGCACAGATTATTGATACACAAAACAACAGCAAGACTGTGAAATCTTCATGGATTCAGATGGACTAGAGCACTAGCTCTTGGCAGTCGATCCTTTGTGTGACCACTAGGAGGTCCTAGTCTCTTGTCCAGTCAGTGCTAGCAGATATAGTATCCATTTTTATTTATCTTCACGCTTGAATGTCAAACTACAGGGAGTCTAAATTTGAAAGGGATTAGGTGGGAACAGAGGATTTATGTTGATTATAATTGAAGTAGGGAAAGATTAGCATAAACATTTCCTTTCTCTACCCCCTCAAGTCTTTTATTTAATATTTTGGGCCTCTGGTTATTCTTTTTGGTTATGTTCTCATTTTTTATATTTGGAAACATTTTATGCATTGATCATTTGTTGTCTGAAATTATCTATTTGCTCATTTTTAGTCAGTTTGTATTTAAGAAAGTACAGGAAGCTCTGGCCCCTGTGGCTCGGTTGGAGTATGTCCTGTAACACAAGTTGGCTGGTTGGATTTCTGGTCAGGGAACATATCTGGGTTGCCGGTTTGATCCCTGGTCCTTTGGGGTACCAGTGGAGGGCAACTGATCAATGTTTCTCTCACTCTCCCAATCCCCTGTCCCCTTTTCCTCTCCGTCTTCCCCCTTTACCCTTCCTCCCTCTCTAAGAATCAATGAACATGTCTTTGAGTGAGAAATTTAAAAAAGTACAGGAATGCTTGCATACTAGAAACTATAATTTAGTGAGATAGATTCAAAAATAAGGAGATAGAAGACAACTTTGTCTTTCTGAGATGTAAAACATTTATAAAATTTGAAGCTGTGGAATTTCACAAACTGTTGCTGATGTGGATGAGGAAGAGAAAAATTTGGAAAATTACTTTTATGACTTCTACAGGTTGGAAATACATTTTTATTATGAAATACTGTAACATACAGAAAGTGTAGGGAAAAAATACAATGAACACAATGTAACCCATCGCCCAGCTTTAACAGTTCTTCTGAGTTTGTGGGATCTGTTTGAACTTTGTGGATATCATGATATTTATGTAAATGTGCTATAGTTTACAATGCATAAACAAAATTCACTTTTTTTATACATAGTTTCAAGCAAATATAGAAGTATTATACTTAATTTTCATATAAACATTGAACTTATAAAACCTGTGTACATTTAATAATGAACTCCCCTCAGAATTAATTATCTATAAACAGCTGCCCAGCCCCAGAAGACTTTGAGCTAGGTAATTTTCTTGCTAAATTTTGATGTAATAGGGGAATCCATTTGTGATATACATGGACTTGATATTAACACTAATTCGATAGTTGTGTATCTTTGTAATTAGAAAACTCTATTGCTAATCAGTAAGAACATTAAATCAGTAGGTAAAATTTAATAGCTGAGGGTAGTTCTTGAATAAATGTATTATCCAAATAAAAGACTAGATGCTGAAAACTTATAATACAAAATTCTTTAGAAGGAAAATAAGCTGTGTGTGATGTACTGAGGAAAAAGCAAGCTACGCAATGATAATGTATAGTATAATGCCATTTTTGTGAAACAATACCCTTTCCTGTTTATTTCGTGTATGTGAGCTAGGAAAAAAAGTGTAAAGTGAAGTTCAAAATTGGAAATTTTGTTAAGGGTGTACTGGGGCTGGAAATGGAGGGGTGAAGGGCCAATTATGAGTTTTCCATGGTGTTAATAATGCAGAAATCTTCTCTTAAGTTTGAGGTTCTGATTTATTGTTTATTATAACAGGTGCTTCAAATGATTGCTGTAGAGGCGGGCTTGCAGACGATCTGGCTGGCCTAATTCACCCAGTTGTGTTTATTGCTTGGACCTGATGGCAGTAGCATTTATGGTGCTTTAGAAAGAATCTATTTACTTAGAAGTGAGATAGATATATATATATATATGCGTGCACCTTGTGGTTTATAAACCAAGTCTCAAATATTTCAGAAATGGAAATGGACATAAAGGAAGAAAATGAAGAGTATTTACCCTTTAGCCAATTTTGCTGACCAACATTCTTACATGTTCTAGGAGAAAAAGTCTCGGGGGGTGTGAGTTGGGGGAGGAGAGGAGCAAATACGATTTTAAAACTAAAGAAAAAATACTTCAAACAGAAAAAGTAGAGAGAAGAGTTAAATGAACCACCCAGCTCAGATGAGGATATTTGTGAGTAATTATGGCGTAGGTCCCAGACTGCTGGGGGCTCCTGTAGCAGTTTTGAGGGGAGCTATCTATCCTGGAAGAATAACTGTGGAGATGGTGGTCCCATGATACACTTAAGATACTGAGATTTATTTAAGGCTGCTAGTTCAGTAGTAAATCTGTTACATTATTTTGAGTTTCTGACACTTGCTCCTCCCACTCTAGTGGGGAAATGTGGCCCATCTGTACCTTGGACTAGGAACTGTTACTACATTTTCTGCTTTAAACCACACCCATTTTGAGGAACTACAGAGGGTTTTCTCCCTTAGCTTGGGGTGGGGGTGATCATTTGCATCCTTTTCCTTTTGGATCCTTGCAAACTAGTAAATGAGCTTTTAAAAATGTCTGGTATTAAAGGGTTTAATTCAGTTGAAGTTAATGAGCTGGGAAAAATTGAAAATCTTACTAGGCTGCAGAAATCACTGGCAGTACAAGCTTTGTTTCTTTCCAAACTTATGTATTATCCAGATAATTAAAATGAAACATTGTAATTTAATTTAAAGTTCTCTGGTGTCAGGAAAGACTAAAAAAAAGTTAGATTAGTCTGAAGTTGAAGGAGACTAAAGACGTGACAACGAAATACAATGCCTGGTTCCTGCTTGGATTGTGGATCAAGGAAAAGAACAGCTAGGAAAGGATGTTACTAGGACAATTAGGGAGGTTTGAAGCTAGATTATATAAGATGATAACATTATTAACGTTTAACTTCTTGAGCATGTTAAATCTGTTGTGGTTATTTATATAGGAGAATGTCCTAGATCTGGAAATACATGCTGAAATATTAGGAGTTTTAAATGGTTTAGAAAAGTTATATGTACAAACATATATTTGCTTTATCTCTTATTTACACAGTTGATGAATACAGATGAAACATATGTGGATGTTAATTGTATTATTTTAATTTTCCTAGTCTTAACAAAATTAAAAATTGAGAAGCTTGGGATGCGCTCGAGAAGGGTTGATACTTAATTCACCAAATGTGCATCTTCTGAAGTCAGACTTGTGGATAGAACTTGGTGCTTGGAGGGGTGCTACAATCCTTTAAAAGAACCCTTTGTGTTGTAGGACACTGAGACAAACAAGTTTAAGTAATGTATTAATTAGTAGAGAAAGAACCTTTCCTATATTGGTCCCAGATCTCAGGCACTTAGTCATTAAACTAAGAAGTGTTATGGTGGTTGTAGGCAAATTGTGTCGAGTTCTGAATTCCAGGCTTAGGAATTTAGACATTTTTTATTGTTTCACTGTTTGCTGTTTAGGACATGACCTGGAAACTTGTTGGGAGTACAGAAACTTGAGTCTGCTCCAGGCCTACTGAATTTTAACAAAATCTGTAGACAATTTTTTGCACATTCAAGTTTGAGAACCACTTCTCTACTACTGTTTTTACATTTCTGATAGTGTTGAATTTAAATAACCTTGACTGTTGTTCTTGGTCCCTAGTCAACATCAACATTATTTTTTGAGTTGGAGAAAGCTTTAGAATTCAGCAATAATTTAATAAAAATTCTTAACATAAGAGTAATTTGTAGTTGATGAAATAGTAAGCATCTCTTCTGTATGTATTTTCTGTTGAAGTGGAGGAGCTATATTAAATGTATTAAAAAATCAGTACTTTATATAGTTCTACTAAGCCCTTATATGGTATAATTATTTTAAAGTTTCTATGTTTAGTATTTTTATAATACCTAGTAGGGAAATGTGTGAGTGCTCTTTGGAAAATGAAATTAAAGTCTGTGTTAACTTTGTTACAGATATCGAAGCACAGATTCGAGAAATCCAAGGCAAGAAGGCAGCTCTTGATGAAGCTCAAGGAGTGGGCCTTGATTCTACAGGTTATTATGACCAGGAAATATATGGTGGAAGTGACAGCAGATTTGCTGGATATGTGACATCAATTGCTGCCACTGAACTGGAAGATGTAAGTACAAAGTACATGAGTCAGCTTTTTTGTATGTGTATTGTTTTGATGGTAAGAAATATAAAGGAATTTTCTCTTTGAGTAATCTAGTTTAATCTGGGAGACATTTTGGAGATTGGGAGATCTTTCTTTTGTAGGATAAAACTTGAAAGTATTCTTCCTCTCTAAAGTTCAAAAACTTGGAAGTGCTCAGTTCTGAATCTTTGTTAAAACTAGTTTGTTTAGTAAAGCATCTGCAAGTCATGAACTGTTGTAAATTCCTGTTACCTATTGAGCTCTCTCTAGAATGACCCATGTGAGAAGTAACTCTCTGTCCTTGTGACCTGATTTCTGACTTGTGCTTGGTGCTGTTTGTCTTCCCCTTTCCCTTGCCATTTTAATATGAATAGACTACTTCTTGTTACTGATGTTAATGGGCTCTGCACCTGTTTTAGTTATTGTGGAGAATGACCACCTCTGATTTTGAAATCTATCCCTTAGAATGTTTTTATATATTCTACATAGCTGACATATTGTTGGATCATCTCAAACATAGAAATTTGGTGAAACAGCTATCCATTTTTGTGTGATTCAGTAACAGACATTTTATTTATATAACCAAACTTGTTATTTTTATTCAAGCCACACTTTATTTTGTAGTTGGCACATTTTAAAAAAGATTTTATATATTTATTTTTAGAGAGAATGGAAGGGAGGCAGAAAGAGCGGTAGAGAAACATCGACATGTGAGAGAAACATCGATGGGTTGCATGTTGCATGCTTCCAACAGGAAACTGGGCATGTGCCCTGACTGGCAATCAAACTAGGAACCTTTTGGTTTGCAGCCTGGTGCTCAGTCCACTGAGCCACACCAGCCAGGGCTGTAGTTGGTACATTTTTTAAAAAGTAAATTAAAAGGTCCCAAAGATAAAAATTCTGGAAGCCAATCATACCTTCTGGTAAGAGACAAGTGATGGCTATATGTTCGAGAAACTGAGGGGGCATAAGTGTTTCAAATTTTTTTAAAGACTTTTTAAATTTATTTTTAGAGAGGAAGGGAGGGAGAAAGAGGGGAGAAAAACATCCAATCCATTGGCAGCTGAGGACCTGGCCCACAAGCCATGCATTTCCTTTGACTGAGAATCGAACCAGTGACCTTTCGTTTTGCGGGATTATGCCCAACCCACTGAGCCACATCATTCAGGGCACTCATTTCATTTTTAAATGAGTTTTAAGATCTTGAGGGTTACCCATGGTTGCACTTCTTACACTAGTAAAATAATTTAATGTTTTTCTGTTTAAACACACTTAGGGAAACAAATACATTTAAAATTGATTATATTGTACTTGTTTCTGTAGCTAGATCATGTGTTTTTTAAAAAAATGAGTTAAACGAGGAAACTGGAGAGTTTTAAATAAACTGTTTATGGTTTCCAAATTTGAAAAACAAATTTTATCATGCCTTCTATGAGAAAACAAAATGCTGAGATTTTTCTAGCTCATACCTACTTTATTTTAATTGGCTTCTACAGAAAGCATTCCCTGTATAATATTTTTAAAAGACTAAAAACTAAGTTTAATTTCTTTAATAGCGTTGAGTTGAAAACTTGTGTACAAGTTTTACGAACCAAGGGTTCAGACATCGCACTTAAGTCTTTTGATTTCATGTTGAATCTTAATACTTTCTAATTTTTGAATTCTGGTGTTTTTATGGCTTTTTGGGGACATTTCATTGCAGGACGATGATGACTACTCTTCATCTACAAGTTTGCTCGGTCAGAAGAAGCCGGGATATCATGCCCCTGTGGCATTGCTTAATGATATACCACAGTCAACAGAACAGGTGACTTTTTTCTTTGTTAAATCCAGAGTTTATTCAGCTACAGAAAACTCTCAGTTCCATGGAAGCCCACTTTGAGTCATTTTATTAGAATGTTTTGAGGAGAGTTGATTTGGGACAATTAGAAATTGTGGTTAATTTTATAAAGGTAATCATTTTGTGAAGAATTGAACTATGGAAATACAGATGAATATTATCTCATTTCTGTATTTTTTTCATATTAACATTTGTAAAATGATAGAGTATTTTATCATTAGGCACTTACTAGAGATTTTACATGTTTTATAATGTTCTGATTCTTGTTTATAGTACTCTGTTTGGTTATTCAGTAAAGTGGGTATTAAGTGAGACATACTTCTTTTCAGTATGATCCATTTGCGGAGCACCGACCTCCGAAGATTGCAGACCGAGAAGATGAATACAAAAAGCACAGGCGGACCATGATAATTTCCCCGGAACGTCTTGATCCTTTTGCAGATGGTAATTCTTTCCCACTTTTCTTTAAGTATTCACGAATTTGTTTGTATTAAGTTGTCTTTAGCCCTTTGATTTTTTTTGGCATGCTTATGAATTTGCTTTTCTTTTAAAAAACCCCCCTTATTATAGATGTATATAGATTTGGTTGAAGTCACAGATGCCATATTCTTCATCTTTATAATACAAGTTTTCTTTCCAGGTAGAAGGACAAGAAAATAATGAGCCAATGCCATAGAAACGCAAAGGGTTAAAGGTTTTTCTTTTACTTTTGTTTTGGGTACGCTTTCTATACTTTGAACAAATATGTTTTTCTGCTCAAAATACTTTCAAATTATTGAAAGTTTTCATTCCAATCCTAGATTTTAGGATTGTTACTTTTTAGAAACTGTTTCTCACATTAGAGCTCCCCCCTATATTGCTCTAATATAGTTTAGTAAATGCACCTACTTTGCTTTAAGCATACTTAAAATTAAAACAAAAGTATGTATACAAAGACTTTGATATTTTTAATAGTTGGAGTTTGTTTTGCTAATTTTAGAGTGCAGGTCAGCACAAGGGGCATAGTGAGCCTGATGGAAGCTTTCCTCAGGTGAGTGAGTTTCAAAATCAAATTAGGTGCCTGTTTCTTAAAATGAGATTCTGCTGCAGGTTTACAAATTAGACTTTCAGCCTGCATGAATTAGTAGGGATATTCTTTTTTTACTTGCATAATTGTAATTGATTTAAACATGTATGTCAGAATTCACAGGCCCATACTAACTGTCCTTAATTTCTTTCCTACAGCAGTACTGCTATATGCCAGTCCTGTCTGCATTCTTAAGGGTGCAGTTCAACACATCCTCTCTAGATTATGGTGAAAAAGTATTCCAAAGGAAGTCTTATCAGAGCTAGTGTCAGAAAGAATGACACTATCAATTGGGCATGATCTTCAGCATAGGAAATGTCTTAAGAATTTTATTATCTTCCTAAATTGTGTTGCTATACTACTGTATAGCTAATTATCACATTTCTGAAATGAAGTGTGCCTCTGTGAATCTTGTTTATACTGTTTGGGCTTCTTTAAGATATTTTGAAGTTTGAAAAACGAATATTGAAACTTTAACCAAGAGACTAACACATCTCTTTGTACACCACTTGTCTTGTGTGCATCGTAATAACTGGTAGAAAGTAATATATTCAAGTAGTGTGTTTTCACTTGTAATTTATACTTTCTAAGAAAATAATGTTTCTGGGTCAAGAAAACTTTATAAAACATGAAGCCCTTTTTTAGTAACCTGACATGAGAATAAGATTATAGGTGTATTTTTAAAAATGAGATTTTCTAAACTATAACTGTTTAGAACATTGTATGAAGAACTTACCTAGTTAATAGTTACTTGTAGTCAGGATTTTAACATCTTGCAACAGGTAATGTTTTGAATATAAATATCTTTCCAAAGTGTTACTAATGGTAAAGAGATAATTTTCTAGGCTTCTATTCTGCTGCTTGAAGTCAGAACTGCTGATGGAGACAAAG
This sequence comes from Anoura caudifer, assembly GCA_004027475.1. NCBI lineage: Eukaryota > Metazoa > Chordata > Mammalia > Chiroptera > Phyllostomidae > Anoura > Anoura caudifer. The sequence continues at coordinate 17,024 of PVKU01014400.1, forward strand.
GCACGAAAGTGTACGTATTCCGGATTAGCAACCCAGGAACCCATCACTTCTGAAGACTAAACTGTGCTGTCATTTTGCTTTTATATGCATTAAAATATTTGTTTTAAACTGCTGTAGATATGTTTGTGTTCAAACAGGTTAAATTGATCAGCAAACTCAATAAAAAGTAAGATATATAATTATTAAAGTTTTCCATCAAAAAATAAATTAAATGATTATGGAATAACATAATATTAGAGCAGGGCAGATAAATCAATTGAACCCAATTATCTTTTATTTATTGTACTCTTGTCCTGTTGCTGTTCTTTTCTGCAGGAGGGAAAACCCCTGATCCTAAAATGAATGCTAGGACTTACATGGATGTAATGCGGGAACAGCATTTGACTAAAGAAGAGGTATGAACCTGCTTTTTATTTTAATGGTTGTGAAAATAAAAGGAAAGTTGAGATTGAGAAACTTTTGTATTTTCTTTTTAGTTGCTGCACAAGTAGTTCAGTAGTATTGATAAAAGTTAAGCTGAGAAAAAACTTGCCCAAAATTCTACCACCTTCCAAATTAAACTTTTCATTTTTCTAGACCCTTTTTTAGTCCCTGGCCCCTTGGCCATATATATACACGTAAGTACCGTTATTTTGCTGTGTAGAATGTGTACTTTTTTCACCCAAATTTTTGAGGGAGAAGTAAGGATGAGTTACACATGGGTATAATGATTATGTTCCGTGGGTATAATGTGCACAAAACCGTGGCTGTGCATTATACATGCCAAAATATGGTATTTTCTAATGAATACATGTGTGGGGAGGATTGATAGTGTGTGTCTGAAGCCAGTGTTTAAGGGAAAGCTAAGTAGTGAAGTCATTCCTTGAAAAGTATCTAATTCTCCCATAAGATTGAGGTTAGATGTAGATGGAGAATTCTGAGGAATTCTTGCTGCTCTACAGAGATCACTTATTTTAATAGCCTCCATAACTTTATTATGAATATATAATAAATGTGTTGTATGGATTAAGTGGGATGATGGAACCCCTCTTAAAATCAGGATAAGTTAAATGCATTTGTTAAGATATATATAATATTTACATAGCTATAATTTAAACATTTTCACTTTTTTAAAAAAGATTTTATTTATTTTTAGGAAAGGGAGGGGGAGAGGGAGAGAAACACCAATGTGTGTTTGTCTCTCCCCCTACTGGGGACCTGGCCTGCAACCCAGGCAACGTGCCCTGACTGGGAATCAAACTGGTGACCCTTTGGTTTGCAGGCTGGCACTCAATCCACTGAGCCATACCAGCCAGGACTAAACATTTTCACTTTTTACCACTTTTATATCTTGTTACCTAGTCTGAATTGCTATCTAAGTTTTAAATAAAAATTTTCAATGGAAGCATTTTGATTTGCCACCAGTGACTGAATATTTACTTCACTAACTGTATAAAGTACAGTTCCTTGTATTACAAATTTTGTACTTGTTCATCTGTTGTGCAGAAAGGTGTTGCATCTGTTGTATAGAACTGGAAACAGAGGAGGGGAAAATAAGCAGCAGGGACTACCAGTAGCATAGAAACAAGGAGAGTGAATAAAGAATAAAATGACATTAGATAGAAGTTATTGTACTAATGTATAAAAATATGTTGAAAATGTTTTACAGATACTCACTGTGCTTATTCACATGTTTTTAGAGAGAAATTAGGCAACAGCTAGCAGAAAAAGCTAAAGCTGGAGAACTAAAAGTCGTCAATGGAGCAGCAGCATCCCAGCCTCCTTCAAAACGAAAACGGCGCTGGGATCAAACAGCCGATCAGACTCCTGGTGCCACTCCCAAGAAGTTGTCAAGTTGGGATCAAGCAGAGGTGATTTCATTTTATTTTTAATATTACTTTTGTAATTTTTTTCTCATAGGGAGTATATTAGTCTGCTCTTATAATGTATCAGAATATCACAGATTGGGAGGCTTAAACAGGCGTTTATTTTCTCACAGTTCTGGAGGCTTGAAGACCAAGATCAAGGTGCAAACTGAAAATTGAGATTTTGAGCAATATATGTGCTTTACTCACCTAATGGAAAATTTCCCAACTCAGTAATATATAGAATCTCTTTAAATGTAAAAATATCGATTCTTAAATTTAATACGGTATTTATGCAAGATTGTAAACAAAACTAGCTAGAACTGTTATGTTGGATAGAAGAATGTCTAATTTTAAAGCAAATACATAAAAGTATACTGTTACAAATGTGTAACAGAGGTGCCCAAGCCACGTCCCAGGATAGCTATAAATGCAGCCCAATACAAAATCGTGAATTTACTTAAAATTTTATGAGATTTTTTTTTGTGATTACATGTCACAGTGTATTTAATATGTGGCCTAAGACATCTCTTCTTCCATTCTGCCCAGAGATGCCAAAAAGTTGGACACCCCTGCTATAGTATTTTTATGAGTCATAATTTAAATACAAATTTTGTTTTTCTTAAACTAAATCACCTACTGTTTTGATATGGTATTGTCTGCACTGTGCAGATTCTTTTGCTGTTGTGTGCTTAACTCATGCCCTGTATCACGTACTTTCTAGTCTGTATTTGAATTGCCATGTAACCTTTGATTACTTAAGCCTTTTTTCACTGATCTTGCTAGCATCAGTTATTGCAAATGTGGTTGTAAATATAAATTCATCTTAAATATTGAAATCATGTGGTACTGTGTAGTTATAATTACCCAGTGATCCAAAACATTCTTATATTAATCAAACACAGAATTGAACAAAAACGCAAAAATAGTATTAGTAAGAACTCAGTGGGCATATGTCTCTAAGCCCCAGTTTGAGAACTAGTGATATAGCTAAAGCTGAAATTCTTTTATTACAGATTTATACAGGGAAACTTTAGTGACTTTCTTAAAGTTACAGAGCCTAGTAATGCCAAAACTAAGATTCATTATCAAAATACAATTTTTTTAAAACTAGGGCTTTTTTTGCTGCTCAAAATTTGAAACTTTTACGTTGTGTTTAGTTGTAAACATTTTCTAGAAAGTAGGAATCTCTTAAGCAGGGTGATCCAATCTAAATTATAGGGAACAGAACTAAAGCATTTATTTTTTTAAAGTTTTTTTAGTTTTTATTGAACTTACGGGAGTGACATTGGTTAATAAAATTATATGTGTTTCAGGTGTACAGTTCTATAGTATATCATGTGTGTATTGTGTGTTCACTATTCAAAATCAAGCCTCCTTCCGTCACCATTTACCCATTACCCTTTTCTACCTGCCCCCATCCCCCTTTCCCTCTGGTAATCACCATACTGTTACGTATCTAAGAGTTTGTGGTTTTGCTTAATCCCTTCACCCTTTTTCATCCAGCCCTCAAACCCTCCACCTTGTATAGCTGTCAGTCTGTTCTCTGTTTCTATGAGTTTGTTTCTATTTCATTTATTTTATTCATTAGTTTCCACATTAAGTGAAATTATGTTTAAAGTTTTTTTAACAGAAGCTTTCCAGTTATACTTACGTAGATGTGTAAATGTGTGAAATAAAATGTGTGTGTTCTGTTAAGACCCCTGGACATACACCTTCTTTAAGATGGGATGAGACACCAGGTCGTGCAAAGGGAAGTGAGACTCCTGGAGCAACCCCAGGCTCAAAAATATGGGATCCTACACCTAGTCACACACCAGCGGGAGCTGCTACTCCTGGACGGGGTGATACACCAGGTCATGCAACACCAGGCCATGGAGGTGCAACTTCCAGTGCTCGTAAAAACAGATGGGATGAGACCCCCAAAACAGAAAGAGGTACTTGTAATGGAGTCTGGGCGTATGTTTGGGTGAAATGTTGGCTCGGTGAGTGTGTGGTATATTTATAGGCTGAAACCTGTTCTTAATCTGGCTAGATGGGCAAATAACCAGCTGCATTAGGGACAAAGAACTGAGCAGATCACATGACTAATTCTTTTCCCTTCTTAAAGAGGTTTAAAATTTATTTTAATAAAAACATTAGGAAGTAAAGTTTGTAGATCATAATAACCTCGTTTTTTATTGTAATAAAATATGCACAATGTGAAATTTACCATATTAACCATTTTGAGTACAATTCAATGGAATTAAGGACATTCACAGTGTCAGGCAATCACCACTATTTCATCATCCCAAACAGAAACTATACCCATAAAATAATAATTCCCCATGTTTGTTTCCTCCCAGCTCTTGCTAAACTGTTCTACTTTATATAAATTTGTCTAAATAATTTTTTATGTGAACCATTTAAAGCTATTATTTTAAATCTTATTTTTTGCTTAAACCATTTAAAGCTGCTGTTTTTGAGAGTTGTAGCAAGTTAAGATTTAATAGTACATCCTCTATATTGAAATTTTATAAAGAATTTTTTGAAAGACTATTTTAGAGAGGGGAAGGGAAAAAGAAATATCAATGTGTGGTTGCCCCTCATGCGCCCCCTACTGGGTATCTGGCCCCACAACCCAGGCATGGGCCCTGACTGGGAATCAAACTGGCGACCCTTTGGTTCGTAGGCTGGCACTCAATCCACGGAGCCATACCAGCCAGGAGAATTTTCAGTGATACAGGGGATCACTTAACATGTAGTGGATGAAAGAAGCACTGTAGAATTGTATATGCAGAGCAGTCTTAACTATATGGAGAAATGAAAAGTGGCTCAAGAGAGTTAAAATGGCTGTCTCTGGGCTCTGATATTATGGGTGGTTACAAAATCACTTTGTTTTTCTATTCCTTAATGTTTGCTATGTATTGTTTCTGTAATCAGTTGAAAAGAAACAAAATAACGAAGGGGGGATAAACATGAAACATTTAAACCTAAATGGCCCTCCATTTTAGGAATACCCTGTTTTTGAACTTGATCAGTTTGAGTATGTTAGCTGTTTGAGAATAAAAACTAAATTTTTAACAGTGGTTAAAATTTTAGGCTTACACACTTTTTCTCTTTAAAGATACTCCTGGGCATGGAAGTGGATGGGCTGAGACGCCTCGAACAGATCGAGGTGGAGATTCAATTGGTGAAACACCCACTCCTGGAGCCAGTAAAAGAAAGTCACGTTGGGATGAAACACCAGCTAGTCAGATGGGAGGAAGCACTCCCGTTCTGACCCCTGGAAAAACGCCAATTGGCACACCAGCCATGAACATGGCTACTCCTACTCCAGGTAGAAACTCTTTACTGTCTTATATAGTAAGGACCTATGTAATGATAAATATTTGCCCTATAGATTGTTACAGAAGTTTGTTTTTTTGGTAGGTCACATAATGAGTATGACTCCTGAACAGCTTCAGGCTTGGCGGTGGGAGAGAGAAATTGATGAGAGAAATCGCCCACTTTCTGATGAAGAGTTAGATGCTATGTTCCCAGAAGGATATAAGGTAATACATGGAATATGAATGTGTTGGGTTTTAGGATGCAAATTTTATTTTAAATGTCTTTTAAGAAATTTACAAGTCAAGTTTGTGCTGGCTTTGCCTTGATTTACTCCTGTCATTCCACTCTTTTAGTTATTTCCAAGTATATTTATGTTCTGAAACATAATAGGAATGAAAAATAAATGGCATGAAGTTTTTTATTACTTTTGGAAGGTGAGAAGGGCTTCTAGTACCATGTACTTTGAGAAGTGTTCCCTTGGGGGCAGTTTGAGTTTATCAGTAGTCCCAGGAGCAAGCTTACTTCAAGTTAATGGTTATGTAACTGGGTGCCTCACAAGATTTTGTGTATTTAGTAAGTTCACGGATTGCCAGTGAACACGCAGAATATTCTCTCTTTACTAGTGTGAAGGCAGTTTGGGCATGTAGATGGTGTTGTCATAACCAGGGTTGGAACCTAAGTCATCTGATGGCCTGTACAGAGCCCTTCCTGCCAGTGCCTCTTGCTTTTTAAGTTTGTATATATTTTTCCTTTTCCTAGGTTTGTAGTAACGTATTTGTTTCAAGTATTCATGAATTTCTACTTTATAACTTTTTGTAGCCTCCACATAAAGCTGTGGTTTATAGACACTTTATGCCTACTATTGATTGCCTGAGTGTGTTCTTAATTGCAGTCATCGATTTCCTGAATATTGATAGGAGAGAAAAATCCTCCTTGGTGACTCTTCAGTGATTTTTTTTTTTTTTTTTTTTTTTTTTTTTTTTTTTTTTTTTTTTTTTTTTTTTTTTTTTTTTTTTTTTTTTTTTTTTTTTTTTTTTTTTTTTTTTTTTTTTTTTTTTTTTTTTTTTTTTTTTTTTTTTTTTTTTTTTTTTT
>PVKU01014401.1:0-23287 GCA_004027475.1 Anoura caudifer
CCAACTTTGTTGTATTTTTAAAAGTGGGCTCTATCCTCTTAGATATGAGGCAACATAGGTAGAGACCAAATTTCAATGGCACCTATTAGTAAATGTCTGGGACTTTCAGAGCATGCATTCAAAGCCCATTTATCATCTGCCTAAAGCACTGAGGACATCACAGGGTAAAGGAGAATGTGAGCACAGAGGCTATGCTGTTCACCTTCATCATGCTCCTATGCCAGGCACAGTCAAGAGCAAACCAGCAAGACAGGGTCCCAAATGCCAAGGAACTTATAGTCCAAAAACAAAAGATAAACAAGTAACATACTAACTTGCCAACTCCCCATTTATTCTCCAAAACCTAAGACAAGGCCTAAGGGCTATGAAGTTGCCAGGGGGCACTGTGTTTCCCTTACTGTAACTATCCCTCAGCCAAGCCAAGTCTACAATTGTGAGAGGTGAGATCTAAGGAGATGATAAAGAAACGGGGGGGGGGGGGGGGCAGCCTGGCATATAAAATGCGGGATCCCTATCAGTAAGTCAGTAATGCAATAATGATTTGGTAAAGATAAAAGTTATTCATTAGAACTTTCAGTATTGAACTTTCTAGGATATAAAGAGCCACACCGTGCCTGAGGTAAAGCAGGAATGGTGATTACTACTCACCTTTAGTTTCTACACCCCTGAATTGTTCTGGGCAGGATGACAGCTCAATTAGCTCTAATTAAGCGCAAGTTCCAGGTAGAGATGTCCTACTTAGACAGCTGGAGCTGAGCCATGTGAATTCAAGTGTAAAACGTGCCTCTTAAAACCACCTCTTTAACTAATGCACCCCTTGAAACAACAGCTCTCACCCTCACACTGCAGCTTAGTGCTGGCTCAACAAAGTCTTACTTCAAAGCAATTTACTGGCTATTATTTCATTATCTCTCCTACTTAAAGCCAGCAGACTGGAGGGAAATTGGGCTAAATGTCAAATCAGTAGTCAGCTCCAGAAAACCCAGCAAGCAAGCAGAGAGAGAGGGACAGCCAAGCTCAGAATACCCAGCAGGCTCTCAGGAGGGAAACTGGCACTAAGTATTAAAAAAGGAAGGAACCACAATTTTGTAATCATTCTGTATTTACTGCTCATTCATCTGAAGGGAGAGAGCAGACCAAAACGGTAGTAGGACAAAATGGTATAAACAAAGACTAGTGATCTTAAGAGTCAAAGATCTAGGTTTGAATCTTGGTTATACCATTTATTTGCTATATAATTATTGGCAAGTCATCACATCATTCTTTAAATTGAATTAATTGGAGTGATATTGGTTAACAAAATTATGTAGGTTTCAGGTGTATGATTCTAAATACTTAATTTGTATATTATATTGCATATTCCCCACCCCAAGTTCACCTCATCTTTCTAAAGCTGTTTATTTTCAATTATAAAATGAAAAGGTTGAATGAGATCAGTATCAGTGATTCCATAACTTTAAGTGTCTGTGCATCACAAGAGCTTTTGTAGAAAATACAGATTCCCCAGTCCTATAGAAGCAAAATCTTCACAGAACAGGAGAAGGGAACTCCACATCAGCATTTTGAAAAGGTATCCCAGTGCCTGGCTGGTGTGGCTCAGTGGATTGAGTGCAGGCTTGGTTTGATTCCCAGTCGGGGCACGTGCCTGGGTGGCAGACCTGGTTGCTGGTGGGGGGTATGCCAGAGGCAACCTTACATTGATGTTTCCCTCCCTCCCTCCCCCTCTCTCTAAAAATAAATAAATAAAATCTTAAAAAAAAAAAAAAAAAAGGTTTCTAGGTAATTTTGAAAAACAGCCAGACCTGGGAAAACAATAGCTAGAGCATGAGTCAGTAAACTATGGCCCAAAGGTCAAATCTAGCCTGCCACTGATGTTTTGCATGGCCCATGAGCTAAAAATGTATATATATTGCCCTGGCTGATGTAGCTCAGTGGATTGAGCGCAGGCCTGGGAACCAAAGGATCGCGGTTTGATTCCCAGTCAGGGCACATGCCTGGGTTGCAGGCCAGTTCCCGGCAGGGGATGCACAGGAGGCAACCACACATTGATATTTCTCTCCCTCTCTCCTTCCCTTCCCCTCTAAAGATAAAATAAATAAAATCTTTAAAAAATAAAATTAAAAAATAAAAAATAAAAATGTATATATATTTATTTTATCCTCACCCAAGGACATTTTTTCATTGCTTTTGGAGAAAGAGAAAGGGAGAGAAGAAGGGACAAAGAGAAACATCGATGCAAGAGAAAAGCACAATTGGTTGCCTCCCGGAAGTGCCCAGACCAAGGATCGAACTAAAAACCTAGTTATGTGCCCTGATAGGGAATCAAACTCACAACCTTTCCATTATGGGACTGATGCCCCAACCAACTAGCCCCACTGGCCAAAGTGGATTTTATATTTTTTAATGGTTAAAAAAATCCAAAGAATATTTCACGGCCCAGGAAATTTAAATTTCTGTGTCTATAAATAAAGTTCTACTCAAACACAGGCACACTTGTTTGTTTACATATTATCTATAGCTGTTTTTCCCCTACAAAGGCAGGGCTGAGTAGCTGCGGCTGAAAATGTATGGCCCAAAAGCCTAAAATATTTACTATCCAGCCCTTTACAGAAACAGTTTGATCCCTGGGCTAGATCATCTAGAACACTAGTATCTCAGGCCCACAAAGAATTAGAATTAGAGTATAATTCTAACTCAATCTAACCTTTCTGGCCAGCTTCTGAGCAAGTACCATTCTATTCTATGGCCGTGTACACATGCGCACACACACCCAAATGCCAAAAGACTGCTGCTCTCAAGTTTTGGAACTCAAAACACCTCAAAGGCTATAAAGACATATAAATGAGGTTCTCCAGGTTTTCACCTTGGAAACCACCATTGGGCTAAGTGACCGGGTAGAAACAGAACACACCAGCCCAATAAAGATTTCACTTAGGCCTAAGGGTCGCTGGACATTTCCCAAAACATCCCTAATCAAAGAAAAGTGCCAGATTAAAGTTTATGAACACCTATGCTGTGGTCTGACAATCTATAGCAACCAGCTCAAAAATGGCACCAGCTTAGCATTTCTAGGTATACAGAGAAAGACAGAAAGTTCAGCCAAAGGGCAACATTGTTGCTCTGACTGGGTTACTTTCTGAATGACTCTTCTTTCTGACTCATGTCTCTCAGTGCCTGGGAACTCTCATGCTCATCCACCCCAAAACTAGGGGAGCTGGTACACCCTGTGTCTGTACTGCACAAAGTAAGAGAGAAGAGGCAATAGTTGAACCTCCCATTTGGTGATCAGGTTGGAAACCAGAAAGTTGTTCTGTAAACGCAAATACACAAGCTCAAATTCATCTCACGAATGAATGGGTTGACGGAGTAAAAGGATGATGAAGTTCTTCTTCCACTCTTTCCACTCATTCAGTTATTCGTTCAACAAAAACTTACCATCTTCTATGTACACGACACAGTGCATGAACTATGGGCAAGGCAGAGATAATCCCTGCTCTATGGGTGACACAATTATATAGTATCATGACTGGGGAAACACAGGATGCTGTGTATTTCCACAACAAGAGCATGAGAAATCTCCAAAGGAAGAAATCTTTGAGTGGAAACCTGAAGGTTGAATAAATTAATCAGCTGGTTTTGGAGGGGTTAGGGAGTCCTGCCTATGTGTCATAAGCATGTGTGGTGGTCCCAAGAATGGCACATTAGAGACTGGCATGGCCAAGTGAGTGATTCTGCAAAAGAGAGGTTAGGGAAAAAGGCTGGACCAAGTTCTGGGAGTCCTGGATAAAGAATCTGATCTTAAACAAAGCCACTGAAGGGTTTTGAGCAGGGAAGTGACATGAGAAAACCTCCATTTTTAAAAGGACATTGTAGCTGCTAATTTACAATTGGGGGTGGGGAGAGGGTGTCAAATGTGTGGAGGCCAGGAAACCAGTTAAGAAGTTGTTGCTGTCAATCCAATGGCAATAAGATAGAGAAGAAAGGGAAGAATAAAAGAAATAATTATTTCACACTCAATTATGATCCCTGTCCCTACCAGTGGTTCTAATTCTGAATAACTCAATTTACAGACACCAACAGTGGCCCAGAACCAAGTACGAGTCTTTAGCAAAAGACTTACACTGAATAAAATACTGGTTTTAGTTTTAAAGGTAATTTAAATAGTCTTATTTCCTTTCAACAATATTTTTAAAGGGCCTAAGTGTTGTGTACTTAGTACATAGTAAGTGACTATTGAAGAACCTATAAAAATACATAGATTTAATAGTGATTAAATAGATGATCCAGGTAATACACAGGAAAAACACAAGAAAAATAGTACAGTACTAATATTAACGCTGTAGGGAAATAACATACTCAGCATTTATTCTAAGAAGTTATCTCTTTTTGGAGGGCAATTTGGCCAATCCCAGACAAAGGTATTCAAAGAAAAACAGAATTCTATCAGGACTTAAGGATTCAGATCTTGAGTAATAGCAGTTCTATCTACTGCAATCCAGCCCAAAAGGCAGGACAAGACACCCTAGTTAACATCAGAATATTACAATAGCCTGCAAAAGGCCTATGTAATAATCATTCTCCACTCCTGTTGCCTCCTGTTTCTTGAGTGTGCCAAGCATGTTCTCACTCAGGGGCCTGTGTATTTAATTTACTTTCAAGCCCAGTGATTCCCAAACTTTACAGCACACTGGACTTGCCTGCAGATCTTTTAAAAACATGTAAGCCTGGCTTCCATCACCAGACATTGATTTAATTAGCATGGGGTAAGACCTGGGCATCAGGATTTTTAAAAGCTCCAGTGATTGTACTATACAGCAAAATCTGAGAACCACTGCTCTAGTTTATCCTGTTTTTATAGCACCTATCACTAATTTTTACACTCGTGAGTGTGCGCACACATACCCACTCCATGAGAGCAAGAACTCTGTGTATTTATTTTGTTTACCACAGTGAGTTCATAGAAGGTAACTAATAAATACTTAGTGGACAAATAGCCTTTCTAATCTGGTCTTTGGCTTTTCCTCCTACCTCCACCCTTGCTGATACAGCCTACCCTTCAACAACAAAAAAATTATTCATGGTGCCCTATATTCACCATGTTCTTTTCACTGTTATGCCCAATCTCCATCTGGTACTTTCTCATGCATTCCTTTCTATATCTAACAAAGTCCAATTTTCCTTGCTAAACCTCTCCCAATCCTCTACCTCCAAGCTGAGTCTGACACCTTATCCTCCAGGCTCAAAGAATATTTCACACATCTCAGTGACAGTGGGTATCACAGTACATCTTAATTATACACATACATGTCCATCTTTAGACCAGCTTTGTCCATGGAACTTTCCATGATGGAAATGTTCTTTATTTTCATTGACCAATATAGTAGTCACTAGCCACATGTGGGTAATTAGTATTTCAATGGTGGTTATTGTGACTGAGGAACTGAATTTTTTATTTTATTTCATTTTAATTAATTTAAATAGCCATATATAGCTAGTGGCTACCATAGGGGTCAGCACAGCTCTAGACTATAATGTCCTTTAGTGAATGATTCATTCTGCTATCACAGGGCAGGACATATCTGATGGATGAGTAGATGATGGATGCAGGTGATGGATGAGTAGATGAAGAGATGGATAAATGTGAGAAAGCTGGCTCCAAAGATTATACTATCCCCACTTTTACAATTTTTGGCTTGCCATATGGTAGGAACAAAAGACAATGAAGAACAAATAAGTTCAGCCAATGGGAGCAAAGGATCTGGAAAACCTATCCAGTATTCTACACTTCTGTCCAGCTATGTAATCCACATAGCATGGACAGTGTGGCCTAACATCTGATTTTAACAACTGGACTTCACTTTTCAGAATTTGGGGGCAGCCCCCAACTAAGGACAGGTTGAACTTACAGAGCTGGCTCTGTGCTCTAGAAGTTAAAAAGTACCCCAAGTTATTCAAACATTAAGAGCTCAAGTTTTCTGTCTTGACTGGTGTGGTTCAGTTGGTTTGGCAATCATTCTGCAAAGCAAAAGGTCACCAGTTTGATTCCCAGTCAAGACACATGACTGAGTTGAGAATTTGGTTCCAGGCAGGGGTGCATATAAGAGGCAACCAATCAATGTTTCTCTCTCACATAGGTGTTTCTCTCCTCTTTATTCCTCTCTTCCTATCTCTCTAGAAATAAATAAATAAAATCTTTTTAAAAAAATTAAAAAAAGAAAAGAGCCCTGGCTGGAGTGGCTCAGTGGACTGAGCACCAGATTGCAAAGCAAAGGGCTACAGGTTCAATTACCAGTCAGGGCACATGCCTGGGCTGCAGGCCAGGTCCCCAGTAGGGGGCAAACAAGAAGCAACCAAACAGTGGTGATTTTCTCCCTGCTTTCCCCGCTAAAATAAATAAATAAAATCTGAAAAAACGAAGTGCTCAAGTTTTCCCAGCTGAAAAAAACAAGTGTACCATACTCGACCACCTTAGTAACAGTCAAAACTTCTACAGCACCTTCCATGTGTAAGGTACTATTCTAAGCACATAATGTCTATTAACTCATTTAACCTTACAATCTGTGAGGTAAGGCCTACTATTATTTCTACATTAAGGATGAGGAAACTGAGCACAGAGAGGTGATGTGACTTCCCCAAGCTCAACCCAGGAAGTCTGGCACCAGAGTCTGAGCTCTTAATCTTTCACTTTTTAAAAAGGCAGCTTTTTCAGCAGAACCAAGAAAGACACTAAAGATGTTTATAAAGGCCAAAGGCTAAAGCAACCCTAAGCAAAAACCCACCAATGGTTCCAGCTATCATTTACTGAGAGACCACTAAGCCAAACCAACTGAGAAGTCTTGCAAATTAAGGGAAGTAGAGTCTTCCAGTCCAGATCATATCATGCAGGTCAATGAAAGCACACTTAACAAGTGCACCTCAGGCTAACAGCAGCCAGAAGAGAGAAAAGACAAAAGTGGACAAAAGCTTGTTTTCTATAACAGTAAAACAGTAGAAATAAAACAATTAAAATTCCTAACACAATAATTTCAGAACCTGCCTGAATAAGGGAACAGTTCTTCAAGAGCCAAAGAATATGTGTGCATTCACACACTATCATCAAGGGGCTGTGTGTAGTCCAGAAAAAAAATAACTGAAAACTTACCCTCCTGCCTACCTACCACCTACTACAATACAGGAAAACCCCTGAATCGCTCAGGAAAGGGAGGGGTAAGAACTAATCTAAGAACCCAAAGGAGAACAAAGCTTCAGTTTAAGAAAGATGTGGTCACAAAGGTTTCACAAACCACTCTGCTGTGGGCACCAAAAAGCAAATAACCAGTTCAGGGAGCTCTGGCAATCTTGTACAAGCTTCAGATTTAAGCAAGGCACCAAATAAGGGAAGGATTCTGGTGCATCAACTCCTAGGAAAAGTGTTTCAAGTTAAAAATGGTTATTCAGGTTTGGATGTGAACTTCTGTATCTGTTCTTTATCAAGAGAGGCACCTCTACTTCCCTGGCAGCTAGCAGCAGAAAGAGAAGAAAACTGTCAGAATACACATGGACAGCATAACCTGGTACAGCCAGGCATTTACCTGGACACCAAAGACAAGGCTATAAACATGGCAATGCAGAATTTGTGGGATTCCACATCCCAGCTGGACCCAAGCATCTCCACAAGCAGGCAAGCCATGATGTCACTCCCCCCACCCCAACAGCCAAGCAGTTAAACATGAAGGGGAAAAACCACAGCACTTTTGGTGAGAGGCTCAGTGTCACTGCAACTGGAGGCAAGGCCTGCTTCCACCTAGTTTTTTGTCAGTCATATCTTTTCTGTGCTGGTTCCCAGACCCAAAATACCTAGGTCAAAAGACAGCAGACATTTTCAAATTTCTTACCTTTGATCCAATTCTCCTCCTCATTCTCTTTATCCTCTCTCAACAATGAACATATCTATCTTAGGTATAACAGAAAGCAGCATAATATACACTTTTCTGAATGTATATTATACTGTGGTAAAGTTTTTTGTTAATTACCACCACCTTTGCTGTTCCACAAAAAATGTCTTTATTCTACAGCTAGTAAGTACCCTTTGCCCCACCAAGACTGTAACTCTCAGGTGACAGAAATGAAGCTGACTGTCCTAAAAGTGTGGGGCTCTATCTAGGTTCAGAAAGCGACACTGGTGTCAAATACCTGATCTGTTGATGGTGTAGACTATATCCCTATTTTACAGATGTAGAAACAAGGGAAGAGATTAAGAAATCTGTTCACAGAATACAAACAGGAATATAATCCAGAATATCTGACTCCTAGTCTGCCACAGCCACAAGGGACAGCATCTCAGGGGCAAAGGGCATCTATCAGTACCTTATTCGACATTTTGATATATGTCACTTTGAAATATTTTAAAAGCCATATTGTTTCACAGATCTGTCCAGAAGTATAAAAGAAAATCAGCCAAAAAAATTCCTCAGAGAATAGTTTGCTTTACAAATTAGGACCTAGCATTTCAAAGATTTGTAGCACAAATCAGCTCAAAATCTCATTAGACAGAATAAGGTTTTACATCTTTATCAAGAAAGTAACAACCCAGAAAAATGTAAATCCACAGAGAACATTATCTCACTCCTCCTTCCTATATGCTTCAGTAATTGCAGTCCTACTGTGCATGTGAAAGGCAAGAATAGGACTTATTGCCAATGGTTAAAACAAAAAGTATAACTTATTCCTAAGCCAAGCTGGACTTGGCTCAGAAAGCTTTCCAGAATGATGGAAGGCATGACTTTAGGATGACTCAACCTTTGCTAATGCATAAAATAAAGCAGAGAAGGACTATTTGAAGGAACCACTTCGAGGCTTGGGCCAAATCAAAAGCCCATAAGTATCTTCTTTGTGATAAATCTTCAGTTCCAGCTGACTGATTAGACGCATCAATATGGAGATCTGTACCATAGCCTAGGATAGTCTTATGATACACTCTTGGCTAGGAATCTCAGAAGCAACTGCTTGCAGTTTCTAACCACACCATTGTTTATATCCATGTTGTTCCCTCTGCCCAAAAGTTTGCTATCCACATCTACCCAGAGAACTTCTTTCATCCTTTAAAACTAAGGACAGATCACCTTTCTGGGTAGCTTTTCCTGTTCATCTTGAATTAGTAACTTTCTCCTCTGTATTACCTCTGTACAGTGTACATTATTTTTATTATTACACTTGTAACACTTTATCGCAAGTATTTATTTATGTATCCATTTTTCACACTGGACAGTTTTTGTATCTTTGAGGGAAGGACCAATATCATTTACCTTTCTATGTGCAGTGACTAGAATAATGATTAACATATAAAAGTACTCACTAAATATTTATGGAAATGAATTGAATGGGGACAGGGAGAAAGCTTGATCCTTTCAAAGATAACTAGTTGCCCTGAGAAAATGAGGTTTTACAAGTGAATAAACAAGAAAAAAGAACAATACCCACATAAAACTGGGAAACCTCTTACAGGAGCATACAACAAAGGTATACACTAGACTGCAAGATAAAATAAATTAAAAACAAGAAAGAGAAAACTAAAAGAAGATTAGAGGTCATTGGTAGTAAAGACACAACATAAAATGCATGCCAGGAAGCCCTTCACACTTATTAAAGGAAGTTACAAATTCAGCTCTAATCCCTGGAAAAATTAAAATAGAGAATTATTCTGAATAACAAATTCATAAATGTGCATGAGGTTTAAAAAAAACACACAGCAGGACTATCTCTGATACTAAAAAACAAAATTTCTCCCATGGATTTCCACAAAGAAGACACCATATAATGCAAATAGCAATGATTCCCCAGGCCTCTTTATTATTACTCATCCTAACATAGGCTGATGACCTTACACCAAAGTACAACTCAGTCAATACTACTAGAGACCAAATGCCACAATAAGCAATACTACTAGAGACCAATACTACTAGACCAAAGCAATACTACTAGAGACCAATATGCCACAGAGGTAAACAGCTCTCTGAAAGTTTTAGGCATGAATGGCAAGAAAAGCACAATAGTAGGAGAGATGACTAGTGATTTTCATGGTAAATGCTCAATAAATTTTTGAATTAGTGGATGGATGAAAGACAAACAACTGGAAAAATCACCAGTTGCTTCATTTTAAGTTCTTAAAAATGAAAATGTGCAATAAATACATCTTATGGAGACTCAAGCATCAAAAGGAGTCTTGACAGTATTTTAAGCTCCTTCTGGTCTACAGAATCTATATACTAGTACTTGGGAAAATAAAAACTGAGCAGTAACTTCAGTATTAAATATTTATGAGTAAAGTGAAAGGCTTCCAAGAGGGGAAAAACCCAGAGTTTTCCCCTGGAGCTAAACAAACAGTCTGCCGACTAGGGGATGATCACGAGCCAAGAAAACAACTATTTCATATTCTACATCTTAACCCAAATATTAAATCCAAGACAGTGAAATAGAGTAGACAGATAAAACTGTGGAACCTTTAAGAGTAGAGAGGAACTGCAGAATCATAGAACTACAAATGTGTCTCCCCCAAGAGTATGGTCAGAAACAAAAACCAATATAGGAAATTAGTGAGAAAGGCAACATGGGGAAACAAAAAGGTCATCAGTGCAGTCTCTTACCCCACACAACAGGCAGTATGTTACTATACAAAATGAGCTGCTCCCAAAGACACATCACCTCACTACTCTACTCCTTTCTATAGCAGCTGCAGATTGAACAAGGATCCAGTGTAAGGGTCTCATTCTTATTTGGAAGGCTCTTCACAGGCTAGGAACTGGATCCTAAGGGACGATTTATAGTCCACCCTTACATACATTCCAGTTGGCTGGAACTCAGCAGCTGATTGCTCCCTTGTCTAACTTGGTAAAGAGCCAAAGGAGGACTTGTTTCAGTCAACTCTCCCAGGCTGGAAAATTCTCTAAGCCCAGAGTTCTGGCTTAAGTCTGGATATCAGGTTATTCACAAGATGCCAAAACTACATCTTTACATTGGCTTTGAACAAGTCTCTCAAGTACACCATACAGATTCCCACAGATCTCAAAATCATCTGGTCATTAAGACCAAGGACGGTCACTTTTCCTTTCACATAGAGAGGAACATGTTTTTCATAGCATGGGCAACACCAAAACAAACCTTTCATCAATCTCAACAATTCTTGAAATGGAGGAACAGCAACAAATGCATCATTAAATGTCCTCCTTAAAACCTTTTTTATTCTATGCTACTGAAAACTCGCTCTATTCCACTAGCTACTTGAACACTCTCACTACAATTGATCCCATATGCCACGAAGAGCCAAATCCCAAGTCTGCTCCTCTGACTGGTAGGAATGAAGGAGGAAACCTTAACAAGGTGTTTTTGAGCTCATCAAGCTCCTCACTTGGTAGTTCTCAACCAGAACAGTATCACCCCTCCAAGGAAGTGCTTATAAACGTATGTGGGCCACTACTGGCATCTAGTGGGTGGAGTCAGGAATGCTACATGTCCTGAATGACAGGTCCACAAAATTAACAATTGTCCCCGCCAAAATGCAGTTACAACCTCATTAACAATTAATGTCCTAAATGAAGGACCTCCACATTTACTGTTTTCAACCTTCCCAGCTTCTAGAGCAGCAGTGGGTAAACATTTTCTGTAAAGGTCAGACAGTAAATAGCGCAGGCCTTGTGGGCCACACACATCTGTTACATGTTCTTTTTAAACAACTGCTTATGAAAGAATGTAATAAACTGATCTTAGCTTGCAGGCCACTAGCAGACTTTACCCCTACTCTAGAGCATTACCTGACCCATTAAGGTATGTTTCTATTGAGATGTTGACTAAAATAAAATATGACGAAGTGTGTTAATAAAACTCTATAATAATAAAACTCTAAACCTAATACAACTCTAATAATGTGTATTAGAATTTTAAAGAACACAGTAACAGCTTCAGATTTAGACTTAAAATCTAAGAATTGGGACATATATTTGATTTTTAATCAAGTAAAGAGTTCTCTCATCTTTTCTCCTGTCCTGTGCATGTCAGTCACAAGTTTTCTTCTGAACATTCATTTTCAAATGTGTTACCGGAAAGAACACAGGCAGTCTTACCCTCTCCCTGCAGGATATACATTACTTCCTACCCACCATGCGTGCCACTCAAAAGTCTTTAAAATTACTACTGTTAACATTTTTCTAAATTGTCTAAACCTAACCAAAGCCTGGAAACTCTGACTGGTATCTGGGTCCTGACTTTCCGGATGGTAACTAAAGGTCACGTGGGGTGGAAAGTGGCCTGTGGGTAACACAGAATACACACATGCACGCGAACAGGATATGTTGGTAATCTGGTTTCCTGAGACCTGGTGAGTTGTGCGAGTTCTCATCAACACCCTTGGGGAAGATGAAAACCTTAAGCTGGGAAATACTGGATTTTTAAAAAGCGTCCATTCTTGGAATTACATTTCTGGCTAAAGCAGAATGGGCAGGTATACCTCCTTTTACTCCACATTTTACCTGTCTAAAAATACAAACAAGATGAACACAAAAAATAAATGAGGTTTCTTCACAGTGTGGAAGCTGGTGTTTGCAGCATGGCTTATGTCACGTCTCAAGCCCAGAAAGACAGTGTGTGTGGTTTTGGTGTTTAACCAGCCTCAACTGCACCCTGGCACTCTGTTTCTTCCCTCTGAGAAGTTTGCTCTGTTAGAGGAAAGAAACCAACCTCACATCTTGAAACAAAACGGCTAGGATAAAAATAAAGCCCTGAAGTGGTTTGGTGACCGAGGTCATGTGGGGCGTTAAGGGTTTATAGGTAGGGCCAATGTACTTTGAGAACTTCCACTCACTGCCAACCACAAAGACACCAGCTCAGAGAAAGACACCAGCTCAAGAGTCCAGCAGCGATCCAGGCAAGCAGCCCCAGTCTCTGCCTGTTCGGGGCTGCTCCTCATAGCACACTTCACATGATCAATAACTGAAAAACCCAGTCCTGTCCTGACTTTAAGATTTATCTCACTAAGCTGTTTCATACGGCCTAAGAAAAAATAGAGTCAATCTGCAGCCTCTTCCTACAGACCAAAACTTTTATGAACCCCTGTCATCCTCTGTTCCCAAATCTCAGTTCAGAGAATATTTTAAAATGGCTTCCAGGGTAAAAGAGTATGACATGAGGTACATACTGCAAACTATTTTAAAAAAGTAAAAGGCTACAAAAGTAGATGAAGTTAATATAATCCTCACAGCAACCCTGAATATCTATATGATATCTACCTTACAGATATGGAATCTTTATATTCATGAGGCCAAAAAATTAAGCTACTTTCTCTGCTATGATGATATAATTATGGGACAATGAAATAACGAAATTACCACAGATAAAACATCTACCTACTAGCCTAGACTCAATTCTTCTCCATCACTGTAGATTAAATCAATGTTTATGCTCTCCAGTGAAAATCAGGCCAAAAGCTTTTTTGAGCTTCATCATGGCACCAGTTCCGGAATTGTCAACCCAAAGGTTCACAAACCTAGGAATCAGAGCTCACTCCACCACAAGGCATGCCATCGTGCCTAGGGAAGCAGGCCTTGTAAAACCATGGTTTGACCTATAGTTGTGTTTATGGGGCGGGGGGTAAGGGGAGTGAGGGAAAGGCGGAGGCATATTGGACATGTACCACCCACATGTCACAGCTTTCTTTTTAGCACAGTGGTGGTGGTGGTGGTGGTGGCAGCAGCGGTAGCAGCAGCAGCTCAGGTGCACAAAATATGCAAGGGGCACTGAAAAGCAAGACAAATGATGGGTCTGAAGAAAATGCCACATGCATAAACACTCTTTTTCAAAAACAAGTCTTGAAGCAAAAGTATAACAAGTTGAGCTCATGAAAGCTCTACGTTACAGGCCACCTGATGTGGGTTTCCCGCAGCGAAACTGTGCTCCTTTGTTGGACAATGTTTACTTTGCTGGACTCTTGATTAAATGCAAGAAAAAATATATATACTCATAAAAATATATACTCAGCCTCATAGAACCATGTATTCAAAGTCAGAAAGAAAATCATCATTCTCAATTTATAGTAGACCCTTGAAGAATAAAACCACCATGGAAACAGGAACACAAGAGATTCAGGCAAGGGCACCATGCAAAATTTCAGGCAGAAACTATTAATCCCAAATCCAGGAAAACAAGGTTCTCACTGTGCCAAAGATTTCAGATAACTACTAAAAAGCCTAGGAAAAGGAAAACTAGGTGAAACGGTAAGTTCATTTCTAACCAATTGGTTTTGTGGGTGGCATTCAGACTATCAGAACACAGCCTGAAGGTTTTCAATTCACACACTTAAGCATTATAATTTCTCACTTTTCACCAAGCTTCGAGCAACAGGATGCTGAGGGAGAAAATCTGCCCTCGAGCTCTGTGTGTGTGTAGGCCTCTGTTCCCAGAGGTACAAATTTCATTAGGAAACAGGAGTGACACCTGCAGATTCCTCAGGCCCATTAATGAATAGAAGGCAAAAAGAGTGAGCCAGCCTGGTAGCAGGACATACTGCTAACTAGTATCTGGGTCAACACCAATCACAATGTCACATGAAATCCAGCGAAACACCTATGGCCCAAAGATTAAGTCACTTTCTCCTATTTCCAAAGTCAGGCCTGTTTGGAGGTACGTTGCCAACCTTAAAACAAAATCTCAGAGAAACAATTTAAATAGCTCTTAAAAACCTGGACTTCAATAGCCCATTCTGGTGGCACTCTTAAGGCATGGGTCACAAAATTTAATGCCTACACAGGTGATGTTAAGTGAGCAATGTGCAAGTACAAGAGAGTTGTGGGGGCTAGGGACAAACTAAAGAACACAAGCCCCTTCAAAAAGGGGGTAGCTGCTACTAGGTTCTGGTAAATCATTGCCAGATCTTGATTATTTTGTGGTTAGTTGGCAAATGACTGAAATTTTAAAACAAAACAAACAAAAGCCACTATGTGTACCACCTGAACCATGTGATTAGTCTTAGTATCACTAAAAGAAAGACAATCAGACACCTAATGCAGAGCAAAATGAAGCACCTAGCACCACCTACAAAGTACTCTTGCCAAAAAGGCTGAACCTGAATCTAACCAAGTTTCTAGAGCTAACTCTCACAGGAATAGGTGGGGGGATAAGGACACCGCAAGGAAACAGACAAATCCAGAATGTAAGAATTCTATAGGACTTGCTTCTTCAATAAGCTAATGAAATGAAGGAAATTTTAAAAACTGGATGCAGGCTGCTTCTTTATTAAAATAGACTTAGGAGACAAAACAATCAAACACACATGTAGATCTTGATTTGAACAAATCGGCTATTAGAAGTCATTTGTTAGATAACCTGGGAAATGAAGTTATGGATCAGATACTGAATGATGCCAAGAATAAGCATAGTAATGGCACTGTGGTATGTAAGAAATGTCCATTAATTTTTAAAAGTGTCTATGTAAGTGAAATATGTAGAGATGCAGTGATGTGATATCTACGGTTCACTTTAAAATACTTCAGTGAGCCCTGGCTGGTGTGGCTCAGTGGATTGAGTGTCAGCCTGTGAACCAAAGGGTTGCTGATTTGATTCCTAGTCAGGGCACATGCCTGGGTTGTGGGCCCTGTCCCCAGTAAGGGGTGCACAAGAGGCAACCATACACTGATGTTTCTCTGCCTCTCTTTGTCCCTCCCTTCCCCTCTCTCTAAAAATAAATAAATAAAATCTTTTTTTAAATAAAAAATAAAATAAAATAAAATACTTCGTGGGCCCCTTCTGGGTGGGTCAGTTGGTTGGAGCGTCGTTCTGTGCACCAAAAGGTTGTGGGTTTGATCCCTGGTCAGAGCACATACCTAGGCTGTACGTTCAATCCCTGGTTGGGGTGTGTACAGGAGGCAACCAATCAATATTTTTCTCTCACAACAATGTTTTTCTCTCTCTCCACCCTCCCCCAAACTTCCTCACTCTCTGAAATCAATAAACATATCCTTGGATGAGGATTAAAAAAAATTAAATAAAATACTTCAATGGGGGTGGGGAAAAGGGAAAGCTGCAACAAATGCGGAAAAATCTTGATAACTGTTGAATGAGTGACAGGTGTATGGAAGCTCATTATATTATCAATATTTTCTCTTGAGTGTTTAAATTTTTTCATTGTTAAATGAAACTCTTCCAGTCAAAAACAGGTCTGTATTTAGACAGTGGGCTATCAGTTTGTGAATTACCACACATATGTTCATTTTCATTGTTTATTTTGGTCAGAGACAGTAAAAAAAATGCAAAAATAAGCTTAATAGCTTAAAAGATCATTATAACAAGAATATAAATAATAAAAGCTACCACCACCAATATATAGGAAGTTATACCATGCCATTCATCCTTTTATATGCATTATCTCATTTATCTTACACATCAGGAAATTAAAACTCCACCAGGTTAAGGAAAATGCCCCAAATCTCATAGCTAATAACTGATAAAACTAGGACTTGAACCTAGGACTTTCCTAAGCCCAAGCTGTTAACCTCTCTGCATTATCCTGCCTGAATACAATTAATGAAAGCTATCAAGCTGACAACCTCTCAAGAGACACAATGGACTTGCAGGCAACTGTTCATGAAAGGATCTCTCAAGTCCAATAAGAGTATGCAGGGGGATGGGGTGAACAAAGGCAAATAACAGTGAGTATGATATACCACCAACAATGTAAGAAAAGGGAGACCACTGTACACATACACACACACACACACACACACACACATAAAAGCACACATAACAGTTATATTACCTATTAAACTATTTCTTTAAAATATATTCATTTTTTAAAGACTTTTATTTTACTTTATTTTTAAACAGAGGAGAAGAGAGGAAGAGAAACATCAATGTGTGGTTGCCTCTCACGTGCCCGCCCCACACGAGGACCTGGCCCACAACCCAGGCATGTGCCCTGACTGGGAATCCAACCAGCGACTCTTTGGTTCACAGGCTGGCGCTCAATCCACTGAGCCACATCAGCCAGGGCATTCTTTAATTAAAATATATTTTAAAAGGCAATCATTTCTCCAGTAGATCTTTCAGGCTCTACTCCCACTGACCTAGAAGCCAACCCCAACATTACTGCCTAAAAATTCCTTCAACTGAAATCCAGCTTTACAAAGTCACAAACTTTCTATGCCCAAAGGACCTCATATTTATCACTCATGCCCCAATTTATCACTACTCCAAGATGCTTCTTCATGAAATGGGCACTTTCAGACTCAATGGTTCTTGAACTCACTCTTCCTCATTTATGTGTCTTGAGAAGTTTCTTTTTATACATGAGAAGGAGGACATTATAGTGTCAATCTAATTGTTATTTTGATAAACAGTAAGATTTAGATAACTGTGTTGACCTAAAAAATTAGAATACCACTTTCTCAACCAGATTCTGGATTAATAATTGTGCATTTTTTCTCTTCTGATTTCCCCAGTTAATGGCATTAGACATTTCCAGTCTAAATGCTGTGTTCTGTATAAACATGCAGGAAGAACATATCCTAAGACATTAATAGTGATTATCTCTAGGTGGTAAAAACATACCCTTTATCTGAATTTCCAATTTTTTTTACAATAAGCATGTATTGGCTTTGTAAATTTTTTAAGGCCATAGAAATATCAAAATGAAAAGAAAAAATACCCTACTTAATAATCAAAGCGAGTGGCAATTTCCTCCAACAACCAAGACACAAAGAGACGATCTGTATGTTTGAGTTCAGAATGCCTAAAAGCACTGTCTGAAAAGAATATCCCTTAGGCCCTGACTGGTGTAGCTCAGTGGTTTGAGTGTGAGTCTGTGAACCAAAGTGTTGCCAGTTTGATTCCCAGTCAGGGCACATACCTGGGTTGCAGGCCATGTCCCCAGTAAATGGTGTGCAAGAGGCAACCACACATTGATGTTTCACTTGCCCTCTTTCTCCCTCCTTTCCCCTCTAAAAATAATAAAATCTTAAAAAAATAAAAATAAATAAAAGAATAGTCCTCAAATTTTAATCAGACTACGGGGCAAAAAATTCAGTCAACTTCCACCCTACCAAAATTTTTTTCTAATTTTTTTAAATTTATTGATTTGAGAGAGAGAGAGAGAGAGAAACACCCACATGGTGTTAAACTTATTTATGAATTCATTGGTTGATTCTCGTATGTGCCCTTACTGGGCATCAAACCAGCAACCTTGGTATATCGGGAATACATTCTAAGCAACTAAGCTACCCGGCCAGGGCCCCAACCTATAAATTTTAATGAATGGAATGGTGTCGCTTTTGCTGAATTAACAATACAGACACAAGTAAACAATGAGAAATTCCAGAAACAAATTATTACCACAATCAGCCCACCGATCACCACCCATGCATACCAAGCACCAAACAAGAAAGTGGTTTCAATGGAAGAGTCATCAGTTGCTCTACCATTCCAACTTTCTCACATTATCCTCCAAGTGACCACAGATTTAGGTACCCTGCAAACCCCTTGCTGTGTCACACCTCCTCTCTTTGCTCATGCTGTTCCTTCTACCTGAAACAGTCTGTCCTCACTCTGCCTAGTTAAGTTTTCCAGGAAGCCTTCTGAATTTGCTCTCCTTTCCTCCTCAAAACCCATGACTCCACCAGGATTGGACCAAGTGGCCCTCTTTGGGCTTCCACAATAACCAATGCATACCTCCCTCAGAATTCTTACTATAAACCAGTCAGTCCTCGTTATCTGTGGATTTCAAACTGTGAATTCACCTCCCCGCTAAACTTACTAGTAACACCGAAATCTACACTCATGGTACTTTCACAATCATTTGTGCACATATACAAAGTGGCAAAAAATTCGAGTTGCCCAATACACTTGTTCCCAGCTGAGGTCAAATAGGTGACTCTGACTTCTTGTTCAAGCTCTCATACTGTAAACAATTATCCTTTTCATGGTCTATTTAGTGCCACATTTTTCACATTTTTGTGCTTTCTGTTGGTGATTTCGTTGATTAAAATGGTCCCTAAATGTAGTGCTGAAATGCTGTGTAGGCACAAGAAGGCTGTGATATGCCTTATGGAAAAGAATGTGTCACACAAGTTTTGGTTGAGCATGACTTACACTGCTGCTGGCCATGAGTTCAATGTTAATTAATCAACGACAATACTGAACAAGGTATGTCTTTAAACAAAAAGATACACAAAACAAGGTTGTGTACTGATGAGATTCTTATAACCAGAGGCTCATGAGAACCTAGACTGCATTTTCCTTAGGAGCAATGGTTCAGTACTCACTAATTCAGTGTCTGTGACAACTTTATAGAACATATAACTGAAGCAAATAACAATAACTGACTATATACTGAAACATTCTGTTTATGTAGCCATTCCTTCAACTAGACCAGAGGCTGGTACACTAGGCCCACAGGCCAAAGGCAACCTGCCACCTGTCTTTGTAAACAAAGTTTTACCGGAACACAGATATACTTACTCATTTATGTATTGTTTATGGCTACTCCAGCTTCACAACCGCAGACCTGAGTTTTTGTAACAGAGACCATATGACCTGCAAAGCCTAAAATATTCACTATCTGGCCCTTTTCAAGAAAAAGCATACTGACCAATGCACTAGACTCTAAGCTCTCAAAGGAAATACCAATGTCATATTCGTTTTTACAATCCTAGCACAAAGCTGGCACAGGAGGACAGGTAAACTAAACTTTAGTCTCATTAAGCACTGGATGTAGAACACAGCCTTCTACTCCAAAAACTCAGGGGTAACTGCATTAAATTCCAGACCTGAATGAGTCCTTGAAACAGATACTACGGAAAGAAACAAAATAAATAATGGAATGTGACAGAAGAACAAGGAACAAAAGTTAAAGACCAAAGCAAACAATATCATTTGGTGGGTGAAATAAGGTGAAAATTCAAATAAGAGGCCAAATAACAGGTATTAGGAGCTACTGTACAGCCCAATACGAACATCCAAACACACATTCAGGGGGTCAAAAGAGAAGGAAGATTTGCCAAGAGCTTGGCCAAACATACAATGACATTTTACCTGTCTAAAGACATAGTTCTATACACAGCACCAAGCCTGTTGTAGGTACAATAGTCACAGTTTGTTGAAGAAAATGCTGGAAATGGTAAACCAAATCATGACAAAACACAAGAACTCACTAAAGTTTGAGGGACAAACATCAAAGGCTCCCATTCTTATTTGCTCATTTTTCCACAGTAAAACACACATGTGTAACATTCTATCCAAGATGCTAATGAAGGAATCAGGTCTGAGGAAATCCTCAGTAGTTCTATCAGAGACCTTTGTTTCTCAGTGTGAAAATTATTCCTGGTGCTATCATTTTATATCCTTAATTAACTCACTATCAGCAATAAGAGTATATGTTAAGCCATACTCTTTATTGATTTCCAAAGGAAACTGAGGCATACCAGAAGGCATATCTACTAAATAAAAAGCGCTTGGAACCCTGGTGAATTAGAGTGGCCTAGCTGGTAGGAGAAGAGTTTAAATGGAAGTCTCAATAGTTTAAGAGCATGCCACTTACAGTTGAGGTTGGCAGTCCCTCCCCAGGTTGCATGTGCAACCCAAACCACATCTCAAGGCTGAAAACCAACAACCCACAAGCTAACCTCCTGCAGCCATTCAAATTCACAGAGAGATCCAAAGCCCATGCTTGGCAGAGAGATAACAAAGTAGTTGAGAGTTTACTATCATTACTAACATCCATCTGAAGCCAAATTTTGTTTCTTATTCATGAATCTGAATTTTAGTATTTATGCTAGAAACTCTCCGGGAGTTGGCAAAGGAACCATTCCTATTAAGGCTGATCACCCAAAAAGGACAACTAAAATGAACAAGAAATGAACAGCATATGTTTACATTATACACATGAGTTAAATAAATGATGTACATCTTTATAATGGGATATCATGCAGCCATAACAAGAACATGCTAAGAAAAGGTATTCTTAGTGGAAATAAAGTCAATTCTGCTATAATGCTTGTTTTGAAAATAAGAATTCATTCCATTGTGATCAACATATTAGGGAGCAATATGACCACAACACAAATTTTACATTTGCTCATGTGTGACTTTGTTCATGAGAAACAGCAGGTGAACACAGAAAACTGGACCCAACTTAACCGAGCTGCATAGGAATACACAAAACAGCTACTGTAGTTCACCATGCGAACTCGTGTTACGAGCCACACCTATCAGCATCTGGCATTAACCTGCCTATCTACTATCGAATAGCCACCACTTCACAGTAACTCAAAAGCTGCAATCCTTCTGAAGCCCACTTCTACAGGCAAACTTTATGTCTTTTTCAAGACAGTATTTACATTACTTCTTAACCATGTATAAAATTGTACAACTACTTTTTTAGGTTCCTTTCTTTTTAAAAAATATGTCACTGAGGAAGTTTTTGAGTGTTGTTCCCCTAACCCCATTTTCCTCATAAGTTCTGTGGTTTTTATTGTGTGATTTTACACAGTACAGTGATTTTCAGAAGTGTATGTGTGACATTATAGCAGAACTGATGATAACTTAAAAAAGCAAACTGCAGATTAATGTACATAGTATAATCCCATTTTATTAAAAACATATTTCATGTATCTACAAGTATATGTGCATATGCACACACATATATATGCTTACAAAAAGGTCTGGGAGAGGACTTCTGGCCAAGATGGAGGCGTAGGCAGACACACTGTGCCTCTTATCACAACCAAAATTAAGGACAACAAAGATTTAGAAACAAGAAAACAACCAGAACTCAGAAAATCGAACTGTTTAGAAGCCCAACAACGATTCATCCAGACCGGTAAGAGGGGCGGAGTCGCGACAGGAAAAAGTGGAGGTGCGGGACCAGGCACAAAGGCGGCAGCAGCTGACAGCCCCCAGGTGCATAGGCGGCGACTAGCAGAACCCGGGCACGGGGTGGCAACTGTGCAGAACCAGTGAGGCCGCACAAGGCAGCTGGCTGACTGGGTGGTCCCACATTCATGTGCAGATAATCCAGGCAAAGGGGAAGCGGTGGAAGGGACTGGAATCCGAGAGTGAGCAGAGCAAGTGCCATTGTCTCCTCTTGGACCCCGCCCCTACATACAGTGTCACTACCCAGCGACTGGGCTGTCCCGCCCTGGGGAACACCTGAGGCTCCACCCCTCACTACATAACAGCCGCGACTAGACCAAAAAAAAAAAACCCCAGAAATGAAAATGGCTCAAAATGGAGAACAAATCAAAGCCCCAGAGCCAATTTATCTAAGCGATGAAGAGACTGCCAACCTATCAGACACACAATTCAAACCCCTGGTGATCAGGATGCTCACAGAATTGCTTGATTTTTGCTCACAAATTAGATGAAAAAATGAAGGCTACAATAAGTGAAATGAAGAAAAACGCACAGGGAACCAACAGAGATGGGAGGAAAACTGGGACTCAAATCAATGGAGTGGACCAGAAGGAAGAAAGAAACAACCAAACAAAAAACAAGGAAGAAACAAGAATCCAAAAAAATGAGGAGAGGCTTAGGAACTTCCAGGACATCTTTAAACATCCCAACATCTGAATTATAGGGGTACCAGAAGGGGAAGAAGAAGAGCAACCAGTGGAAAACTTGTTTGAACAAATAATAAAGGAGAACTTCCCCAAGCTGGCAAAGGAAATAGTCTTCCAGGAAGTCCAGGAAGCTCAGAGAGTCCCAAAGAAGTTGGACCCCAGGAGGAACACACCAAGGCACATTATAATTACATTACCCAAGATTAAAATGAAGGAGAGAATTCTAGAAGCAGCAAGGGATAAAGGCACAGTCACCTACAAAGGAGTTACCATCAGACTGTCAGCAGACTTCTCAAAAGAGACCTTCCAGGCAAGAAGGGGCTGGAAAGAAGTATTCCAAGTCATGAAAGGCAAGGACCTACATCCAAGATTGCTCTATCCAGCAAAGCTGTCATTTAGAATGGAAGGGAAGATAAAGTGCTTCTCAGATAAGGTCAAGTTAAAGGAATTCATCATCACCAAGCCCTTATTATATGAAATGTTAAAGGAACTTATCTAAGAAAAAGAAGATAAAAAGTGGACTTCCGGCCAAGATGGAGGCATAGGCAGACGCACTGTGCCTCTTCTCACAACCAAATTAAGGACAACAAAGATTTAGAAACAAGAAAACAACCAGATCTCAGAAAATCAAACTGTTTGGAAGTCCAACAACGATTCATCCAGACCGGTAAGAGGGGCGGAGTCGCGGCAGGAAAAAGCAGAGGTGCGGACCGGGC
>PVKU01014402.1:0-23252 GCA_004027475.1 Anoura caudifer
AACTGGTTTGGTAGAGGTGTATTCTTTTAGACTTCTTTTGTCTGGGAAGCTCCTTATTTGGCCTTCTATCTTGATTGAAAGCCTTGCTGGGTAAAGTAGTCTTGGTTGCAGGCCTTTGGTTCTCATTACTTGGAATATTTCTTGCCATTCTCTTCTGGCTTGGAGCGTTTCCATTGAGAAGTCAGCTGCTAACCTTATCAGGGCTCCCTTGTATGTTACTTCCTTTTTTTCCTTTGCTGCCTTTAAGATTCTCTCTTTGTCTTGGAATTTTGCCATTTTAATTATGATGTGTCTAGAAGTGGGCCTCTTTGGGTTCCTCTTAATTGGGACTCTCTGTGTTTCCTGGATTTGTGTGATTTTTTTCTGTCATCAAATCAGGGAAATTTTCTATCATTACTTTTTCAAATAGGTTTTTTATCCCTTGCTCTTCTTCTTCTCCTTCTGGAATCCCTATTATATGGATATTATTATGTTTCATATTGTCTTGCATTTCTCTTAATCCCTCTTCATTCTCTTTGAGCCTCTTTTCCTTTTCTTGCTCTTTCTGGGTGTTCTTTTCTACTTTGTCCTCCAACTCGCTGATCCGATCTTCTGCTTCATCAATTCTGCTTTTCATTCCTTCCACTGCGTTCTTCCATTCAGAAATTGTGTTCTTCATTTCCTCCTGGACCTTGTTGGTAGTTTCTATTTCCTTTTTCATGTTGATATAGTTTGCAGTGAGTTCATTGTAGCTTCCCTGTAGTTTCTAGTAGCTCTTTGAGAGCTCTTGGAGCTTCTTGACCACCATTGCTTTGAACTCAAAATCTGGTACTTGAGTTGCCTCCATTTCATTTAGCATTCTTTCTGGGGGTTCCTCCTTTTCTTTCATTTGGGGATGTTTCTTTGTCTTCCCATTGTTTGTGAGAGTCTTCTTGTCAGCCTCAGCTTCTTAAATTGATCTGTTCTGGCTCCCTGGGCTTATGGTGTGAACTTCTGTGGTAGAATACCTGTGAGATTCAGTGGTGCAGTCTCCTTCAGGTATCCTGGTGATCACAGCTTCCACTCTTTCAGCTGTTAGGATGCTCCCTTTTTGGGTCCAAGTCTGGTTTTTTCACAGTTCCAGGTTTTTCTTTTTTTTTCTTTTTTTCTCACCTAGGATCATGAAGCCCGTCGTCTGGTCACAGGGCTGCCAGTTGCAGAGCCACCTCTGATCCCAGTCCCGGTCCCAGGGCTGCCTCCAGTCACTTGGCCGCCCCTGATCATGGGGCTGCCCCTGGTCTCAGTGCCTCCTCCAGTCACAGGGCTGCCTCCGGATGTGGGACTTCCTCCTCTATCAGTAGATTATTTGCACCATTCTGCAGACATATCGAGAGAGAATGTGTAGAAATGGCAAAATACCAAGAACTGTTTGATCTAGGTGAAAGGTATAAAGGCATTTATTGCATTGTTTTCTCAACTTTTAGTCTGTAATAACAATGCCATAAGGAGGGGGAAACTATTGTGTCTCCTTGCAGAGCTGCCTGGGACTCCCTCTGCCCAACGAGTCAATCTTTGCCTCTTTAACCCATGATTTATTAAGACGTTTATTTCTATATTTCCAAGCATATGAGGACTTTCTAGTTTTCTTACTGTTCAGTTATCCATTTCATAGTACAGCTACATGGTCATGAGCGAGTATGCTCTGCAATGTGGAATCGCTGCTTTTTGAAATTTGTTGATAGTTGTTCTATAGCCCTGCACACATTTAATCCTTCTAAATATTCCCCATGTCCTAAGACAGACTGTTGTCTGCAATATTTTATCCCTTTGGATTATAGCATGTGTGTTAATCATACCGATCTGTACAATCAAGTTATATGAAAGATATATTAAAAGCTCCCACTTTATAACTGATTTTTTGTTTATCCTTATAGATCTATGTCTTAAAATGTATGCAGTTGGAGACATTGTATTTTCCTGGATAACAGAAACATTTCTACCCACTTTGAAGTGATTTTTTAGATAGCTGGCGTACTCCTTTCCGCTTCAGTGCTTGTTTTGAAAACTCAAATTTTTTCAAACACGGTGGCTATATCAGCAGACAATTTGAAGAAGACGTGGATTTCATTTTTACTTATGCATTGAATTTTGTCCCTGAGAAACAGTGGGGGAGTGAATAAAACTGCATGGAGCTGAGCTGCAAAGGAAAGCACACCCCTCCTCCCACACCGCCCGCACCCCTCAAACATCCTCACCCTTCCACACGGAGGGGCTTTCTTTTCCTTCCCTCCCTCCCTCCCTCCCTCCCTTCCTCTCTCTTTCTTTCCTGATTGTTTTTCTTTGTTTCTAATTTCAGATAACCTTCCTCTCACCACCTCGTAACAATCCATCAACACATTTTTCTGACACCCATTTCCACCAGCAAACTTTTAGGTCTTTTTCAAATGACTGTTGGTTGCAGTGTTCTGTAATGCCCAGTGTTTAACACGGGTGAGACTGTGCTGCCGCCACTGCTTTTGCAAGGCTCCCCACTGTCAGGGTGCATGTCACCGACAATGTGGCACTCTGTTTGCCCACCTACATCTTGCCAGGAGCTGTGAGCTTCCTGTGGCTTCAGTTTGAATGGCACCATTATGCACAGCGCTTGTGCTTTCAGGAAGACATGCGTTTTCATAATGGAGTGACAGTGTCACTGCTTTACAGTCTCTCTTGACTGACACCACGGCCGACGCAACAGTATCGTTTGTCCGTACATGGAGTCTTTGATTTTCCTATTTCTTTTGCTCCCCAGTTTGGGATACGGTTATTTAAAGGTGTCACTGGTAAACAGCATAGAGGTGGAAACATGTTTATCTAGTCTGAGAATTTTTTTCTGTTTAGTTGAATCTTTTATTCTGTTGAATGTTGTTGGTGACTTTTGAGGGTTCAGTGGGCCATTGGCAGTAATAGCGACCTGTGCTTTCATTCACTTCCACTTGTTCTGTGCTTCTCACTTCACTCCGCCCTCTCCTGCGGAATGGTTATTTCTCCCACACCCTTCCCACTCTGTTACTTTGAAAGGTACGGCCTTTACTTTTTTTTACTCCTTCCTCTAAGTAAAACAGGTACTTTTAACTTATTAACTTGTAATGTTAGATCTACCTTTCTCCTGGAGATTTTTATTTATCCCTGTCCCGACTTGTGTTCCTGTGGCCAGCTATTTCACACACAAACACACACATTTTATCTTCAAAATATTTTTTATCGTATTGCTTTGTTTTTCTGTCTTAATTTTTTTATGATGTGTCTTACAATGCAAGAATTTTATCTTTAACTGTGTCCAATATATTTTTAAGCTAGTCTGTTGAGTTCTTAACTTTTAGCGCTTTATTTTTCATTCTCACTTTCTAATCTATATCATTATATTCTAGTTAATAATTTATTCTCATTCACTAACTTGCTCTGTCATTGCTGTTTCATCAGATATTTTAAGCTTGTCTTTTATTTCAATATAGCGAGTGTATTTTACCAATAATCCCTGACAAAACAGTATCTTTTGGTACATTTTGTTCTTATGTTTATTGTTGTTTCTGACCATTCTGCTACATAGAGACTTGTTTTCTCTTGCTCAGGCATCTGTATGCATTACTGTAATTTGGACGGTAACTTTCAGAAGTAACACGAGGCGGAAGATGGAGATTCTGCCCCTGGGCGTTGCTCCTCTGGTCCTCTGAGCTGTGCCATTGGCTGTGCTTGTCCCATTGTCCCTCTCCTTGAGGGTATCAGTTAGCTGCCAGCCCAGGAAGCACTCCATTTCCGATATTCACAGAGAGATCAGCCATGGGAGAATGACAGGAAAGCTGGAAGTGGCCTGTGGAAATCTCTGGAAACTGCTATGAGGGACTGAAGCTGCCAGCAGCCAGGATGTGGGGACTTCCTGGGAGAAGCCTTGTCGCTCTCAGAATACCTGCTGCCCATGGAGACCCCATGATTCCTCCTGCTCATCAGGCAGAACCTAAGCTTTGGGAGGCCTGCAGGGGAGAGAGGCTGGGAAACCAAGTGCCAGGTGTTCTGACTCTGTCATCCAGAGACATGCACAGAAAGGAAGGGCATCCAGAGACAAATGCAGAAAGGAAGGGGGGTGGACGCCAGCTGCCAAGTGAAACCCAAGGTTCATGATCCAGCCCATTTCAAATTGAGGGCAGTCCTTCCAGGTTGTAGATTAATTGGTGCCAGGGGCATGGCTTTCTCTAATTAGTTGCTTTCAGTTGCTCTCACCCTGTAGAGTCAGCAGGTCCTCCCCAGTCCTCCTGTTAGTTCTTTAGGAAACAGAGGCGGGCTTTACTCTCGGACTGCCTTTATTTTTTTCTGAGATCCAATTCCACAATTTCACCTTATCTTGTACATCTTTCATGTTTTCACTACTTTTTAAGTTTTCCTCAATGGTAATGCTTTACAAGTAGTGAAATGATGTCTGTTAGTAGAGTTGAAAGCAGCACCCCCCCCCACCTCTCTGAAATTAATTGATATAAACAGAACACAGAGGATGGAACTTAGGACATTTTTGAATTGAGATTTAACGCACTATTGGAAAATTGAAGAGATTTTAATGAGCTTAAAACCTATATCAATACTCTTTATTTTATTTTTGAGATGGAGGACATCCAGATGATTTTATCTCAGCACATTTTTTTCTTTAAATCATATTTCCCCAAACCTTTAAAATAAAGGCAAATGAAGAAGAAAGGGATTGAAATATCAAAGTAAGGTCAAGAGACTGGGCTTTGCTGGAAAACATAACCCAACCACATAATAGAGCAAAATTGCTATTTAAATAAAAGTAAAAATAAGGTAGCCTTACCCTTGAGCAGTGTGAAGCACCAGACTGTCATCACACAATCATCTTTGAAGAATGACACAGAAATGCACGAGTCTTTGGTCCCAGAGCCCTTCAAATAACTGCAGCTTTGCGAAGAGTCACGAGAAGGAATCATCACGCGTTGAACCAAGGCATTCCAGGCCCACCCGTTCCCACAGGTGCGGCATTGACAGCCAGAGAATTGGGAGATTTTGCAGAATCTGGTTCATTACCAGAAAAAAAAAACCTGTATGCCTAGAATAGTTCTGATCTAAAAAAATTTCAACCTACACCCCCCCCCCCAAAAAAAAATGGATGTGTTAGTGACACCACACTATTTCATGCTGTATATATTCACTTTGGGAATGCTGCGGCAATGTTTCTCTCTTCATTTCAGCCCTGGATGTTTTTGTAAAGTGAGATGGCATAGCTGATTGCTGCAGAATTTTGTCTTTCTCTCTGGGATTCCGATGCTCATCTGCACAGTGGGGCTGATGCACATCGAGGCCCATTCCGAGAGATGGCTATGCAGATGAAATGAGTTAGTCCTCCGACAGCGCTCACAGCAGTGCCTGGTGCAGAGCGAGTCTATATGAATGCTCCAGTAAGTGGAACTTCAAGTGAGGTGAGGGCTGCACTTGCCCGCTGGCATTGGAGGTTGTTCAGCGCGGTGACAGTGAGTTGGGGAGGGGTGAGGTGGAAAGCATGGTGCGGCAGTCAGGAGGACTGGCATTGGACAGCCCATAGCGCGCGGGAGGCAGCGTTGGTCTGAGGCTGACGGGAGCCTGTGGGGCAGCTGGGCTGTGGGGTGGGGTATACTGGGAGGTGGGGAGGAGGTGACACGTGCCATCACTTGTAGAACGGAGCCAGGAGAGAGGGCCTGTAAGTTCTCTGGATATCGCTGTGTCTGGTGAAAATCACACCCAGTGAGGGGTTAGGAGACCTGGGTTTTTGTGCTGTTTCTGCCACAGACTAACAGTGTGATACAGAGCCTTAACCTTTGTATTTCCACATGTAAAGACCACAGTGCGAGGTGAAGTGCCCTGTGCCTTGGGTGGCCTCTCCCTGTCCCTTTCCCAGTGTGCTGCTCACACTCCTGGACACGCTTAGTGCAGAGTGTCTACAAGAGGGCATGGCTCACGCCCTTTTAGATGAAGCACCCACCATGCCTGTCCATCACTGCACCCCTTCCTGTCATCTTCCACTCAGCTCCTCATCAGCACTAATTACGCCGGTCATTTCTGCAGAGAATCTTGAGGCAGCTGAGAAGCCATTTGACCCATGTGAGGAGTGGGGTTACTGGGCTCAGGCTGGGAGTCAGGCTCAGAGCATGCTGCAGAATCGGGCCTGGGGATTAAAGGGCAGTTTCATTGTAGCTAGACAGGGAGCAGGAGCCCTCACTGGTGATACAGTAGGAAAGCAGAACAGGCAGCTCCGAGCGAGTGCACCGGCAGGGGTGGGGCATCAGAGCAGCTGGATGTGGTGTGGTTTGAGATCACAGACTGGCGGGGAACCCTGGCTTGCCCTTGTCCCTGACCAGCTAAGCAGTGTCAGACAGATGTCCTGCCATGTCAAGAGCTGAGCTGACTAAAGGAAAAGAGGACAGCCCCTCACCTCGACCCTCTACTCGGTACCAACTCCTTCCAACAGCAGAAGAGCATGGTCTCCTGGGAAGACAGGCAGGCTTTGACCCCATGGGCAGCACAGCTGATGTGGAAGAGGTGAGGACATGCGCGCCTCTCTGGCGGTGTCCAACAGCAGCCTGCGTGAGGTCAGGGAGATGGGGCTGCCGGCCCTGAGTCATTGCCTTGGCAGAGAAGTGACAGAGGTGACCTGGGAGGAGCCCGGGGAAGGGAGTTGTGAGCAGAGAATCCTCCCGGACAAACGGCTGGAGTCAGGAGACAGCCTGACCATGTTCAGGGACCTGAGCAACGAGCTGTGTGTCTGGTGGGGTGTGGGGACAGGGTTAAGGGCAGCCCTTTCACATGGGAACTGCAGACCGGGGCAGGACTTTCCTCCTAAGAACAGTGGCACCACGGGGGACCCTCCATGGCTTACTGTTCTTGGTGTTGGTGACTCCTTCTCTGTTGAATATAGTGGAATGTCAGTGCCTAGAAGTTCCGGTGGAGACAGAGCCTCATGATAAGTGTGATGGATGTTCTTCCCTTTGTTTATAAAGAGCAAATCCTACTCCTGACTGTGAGTGTTTGGGGCTTCAATCCTTCATGCCAATGGCCAAGACAAGTTCAAGTTTAAGGCAGCTCACTGGCCCTTTAGGGACCATAGAGGGACAGAATCATAGGGGATGTGCTGATGAGTCACAATGGGGCATTTGCCGAAGAAAGAGCCCAAGATGTCCTTGGCTTTGCTCACTCTCCCTCCCTGCACCTCTTCTCTTCTTTCTTCCTCTCTCATCCTAATGTCCATTTTCCTTTAGCCTTCCCTCTTCTGTCCTAAGCGAGCAGTACCCAGGCTGGCCAATAGTCTGAGGACTGCGATGGCCCTTGGGTCAAGGCCCAGAGGGCGCTGTGTGTACATGTACTTGTGTGCGTCTGCACGTGTGAGGGTGACCCTGCGCGTGTCCATGTGCTGGAAGGCAGGGGGAGGGTGTGAAGAATACCGAACCAAAGGGACCCTGGTTGTAAACTCGGATCTCCCACTGCCTCTCGGCCCAGAGAATCTGCTCTCACCCATGCAATGTAAATAAGCAGAGCAGGCGCACATCAGTTCACCTAGGCCACGACGGCAGCCAGACGCTGCAGCTGACAGAAGTGCCCTCGGTAAGTGTGCTTGAGTCGGGTCTCCTGATCTGAGAAAAGGCAGAAGCAACATCCACCTTGAATTAGTCCTTGTGAGATGGAAAGAGGGTAATCATGTGCAGGCGCCCGGTACAAAATACAGGTTCAATCTGACTTAGAATTGCCCTGGAGTGGTAGGAACGACATTGGAAATTGATCGTTCTGTAATTACAACCACATGATGTTATTCACATGTATTAAAAGATGTAGAAATACAGAGATTTTCTAAAGTGTTGGGGAACTGCATCTTCCTGAGTGAGCCCAGCACTGACAACAGAGCCCAGAAAGGTCAGGGTCACAGAGAGAGAGAGAAGAGTCGGTGGAGCCCGCCCAGAGCCCCCAGAATTCAGGCTGCCCCACTGGTCTGACTTCATCGCACAGCAGGATGGAGCCCATGGGATCGCAGGGAGCACCTCGCTGAAAGGTGTCTGGCCGGGGATCCAAGCAGGCCCCACAGGCGGGTGGACGGGGGCCTGGAGCAGCTGCAGCTGCAACCCCGGGCCAGCAAGCTGCTGTTAGCCGGTTCTTTGTCCTTCTTGGTGTTCAAGAGCGATTACAAACTGTTACTGTTGTGATTACTATTATCATCATTATTGGAGATGAGCAAGTACACTGACAAGCGGTTCTGCTACTGGCTTTATGAATTTCCAGTTTCCAGTTCACATTGTGTCGCAGGACAGAAGAGAACCCTTTCGTGGTCGGGGGAGTCACCCACACGTGGGCTGGAGTCCTTGAGAAAGGAAACACTGTACTCAGTACAAGCTGGAGCTTGTGAACAAATGGATGTCTTAGTTTCCAAAATGCAAAGAAGACAGAATTCAAAACCTAGAAACAGTTAACCTGTTGGTCCTCAGCACTAACTGAGAATAGATTATTAAAATGAACACACGAGATTTAGAAAACAGGTTAAAAAAACAAGTCATAGTTTTAATCCATGTTTCTTCCTGGCTAATGCTGCACAGATCTCTTAGAGGAAGCAGGCAGATCTGGATTTTAATAATTTTAACCCATGTAGATGGTGAACTTGGAATTGGTTGAACTGTATCCATGGAGATTTGATTAATGGGTTACATCTGCCAATGGGATGCTAAGAAGTTACCTCAGAATCCTGTCCTATTCATTATCACTTAGTGAAAAAAAGGTCAAAAAGTCAGCCAATAATTTAAAAAATGATTTGTATACACTATGCAATTTGCCAAGCACTGGCCACTTGAAAGTAAATGAGGAATAATTCTGGCCCCAAATATCTCAGTTTGTTGGATTCATTAAAAGTGCTGAGTGCAAATGCCCTGGCTGGTGTGGCTCAGTGGACTGAGCACCTGCCTGTGAACCAAAGGGTCGCTGGTCTGATTCCCCGTCAGGGCACATGCCTGGGTTGTGGGCCAGGTGCCCAGGAGGGGGAGTGTGAGAGACAACCACACATGGATGTTTCTCTCTCTCCCTTCCTTCCCCTCTCTCTAAAAAAAATACATAAAATCTTTAAAAAAGTGCTGAGTGCACAAATGCAGAGACATCACTTGTACCCAGAATCACACAAGTTCAACACACCATTGGTGGCAAAGAAATCCAAATTCAAACAAGACCTTTTTGGGTTTTTTGGCCTAAGAACATTTTCTAGTTGGCATTTTTTATTTTAATAGCATTATAGCATCTAAGAACATACATAGCATCTCATGGTTTCATGACTGCAAAATAATTGAGGCATATTATTATACTGTTATTGACAGATAAAGAATTTCAATGATTTGCTTAGAAGTTAATCAGAAGCAATGTGGATTCTACCCTTTTTAAAGAACTTAGCAGAAAATGCGATATGATATTCTAGCCCCTTTTGAGTGTGATCTTATGACCCAGGTCTTGGTCAGAAAATGTGCGTGCATGTGCGTGAGTGCGTGAGAGCGGTGGAGGGTGGAGAGGGGACGAACAACACACCACCTGTGGCCTTGCATGTCTCCGACGTCTCCCCTTTGAGAAACTGTGTGTTTCAGGCCCCAGGCCTGCACACCGAGCTGGTGCTGGACAGATGTCTCCCTTGATCAGCGGCTCTAACCCAGGTCCCGAGTTCCGTCTCTTCCCAGCGTCTCCTGCGCACACTCCTCTGGCCCTAGCTGTTTTGGGAGTGGGTGGCAGGGCAGGGATGGGAGATCCTGGAGAGGGGGCGGGGGCCAAGGGCAGGGCCCCCACACTCTGAAACCCATAGAAGAGGGTGTTTCCCAAAGAAAACCAAAGTTGCAGTGACCAGAAGGCAGTGGGGTGGGCACTGCACAGGCCAAACTGGGGGCTTTCGGATGCTGCCATCCTCCCAGAAGCCATTGCTCCACTGCTCTGCGAGAGGTGCTGTAGGTCCATGGGCTGCTTGGCGGATTCCCGAGGATCTTACACAGACGCCTTTGCCTCCACACCTTCCCTGATTGCGCTCCTGTCCTGATGCTGTTCTGCCCTTGAGGAAACCAGTGCCCCCCTGCGGTCCTAGAACACCCCTCATAGCTGGGGACACCATCTCAGGCTTGTGGATTTTGCCACAAGAACTTGGAACTAAGTGTTTTCATGGCAGGTGTGTTTGGCCTGAAATCTGTTCCTTGTGTCTGGCCAGGGCTCCACCCCTGGGCCCTCTGTTTGCTGGTCTGTTTCCTCTCTCCGTGGCTAGACATATCCCCTGCCACGCTGTGAGTCAAACGCAGCAAGTCACAGGCTTCCCTGTATGCACAGGC
This sequence comes from Anoura caudifer, assembly GCA_004027475.1. NCBI lineage: Eukaryota > Metazoa > Chordata > Mammalia > Chiroptera > Phyllostomidae > Anoura > Anoura caudifer. The sequence goes on from PVKU01014402.1 coordinate 10,305, forward strand.
CTCTCCCCTGGTGAGGGCTCTCACGCGTGGTACCAACCATTGGAATATTAAGAAAATTACCCCTGCCTGTCCGTCCTTGGTGCCACAGAGTGCGGGGGACACAAGGACAGGAGCCAGACTGAGAGTCCTCTGTGGGGCTTCAGCTTAGGGTTCACACAGGTGCTGAGCCACAGGGAGCACTGTCCAATTAGCAGGAGCCTCCAAAACGGGTCAGCTGGCAGGTGCGTCTCTGTCCCAAAGGATGTCAGCCCCGAAGGGCCACTCCAATGTTCTCAGTCCCCAGCAGTGGGTCTGGACATCTGGTTGTCCAAGGGCTATTCTACTCCAGTGGGCAGAGTTTGCGGCGTGTAGATTTGTGTAGTGAATGACAGGGGGTTCTCTGCTGTGGGTGCACTGAGACTTCTGTGGTAGGGACAGACGTGGACACTGTTTTGTGTGCACTGTGCTAGCCCAGGGCAGCGAGGGCCATGCAGTTGGAAGAAATGGTATGCACACATGTAATTGCGCATGTGTCATGTATGTATGTGTGTATACACATGTGTTTGCATATGTGTGTGTAGTTTGGGTGATACCTTGTTATCTTGGATTTTTCCCCTCCCTAACACCTGTTTCAAAGACTCAAGCCACCCCACCTCTGCTGGAAAGGCCCCCTGCGTGTCCCACTTTTTTCAAAACAAAGTGCCCCTTACCCTGGGCTCTGGAGCCCATGGCATCGACCCAGTCCCAGCACACGTCATGTCGTATTGTGAGCATGGTTTTGATTGGTTTGGGTTGTTTTTTGGTTTGAAATCTCACTGGCTGTGTTCAGCTAAGTCCTTAGTACAGAGAAAGCCCTCAAAACACTGGTTGAGTGAATCAAGTGTGTACAGAATAAAACAAGCACATCTATTTCTACAGTTCTATTGTCTTAATAAACACAACCTGTTTTTCTCCTCCTCACTCTCAGAACTTGTCCCTAAGTAAGCAGTTTCATGACAGCATAAATGCAAGTATGTCCACTTAACAAAACAGCCACCATTTCATCTGAAACATTTTTCAGTGCTGGCCTTTATAGGAGCCATTAATAAAAATAAATGCAGCGTTCCTTGGTGGTTTGCCTTCTGTGATACTTCACCCTGCCTCTGATCTGCCTCATGGCACCACTGACCTGGGGGGGGGGGGCAGGTGGCTGTCCAATCCCTGCTTTGTCAGGAAGACTGTGGCCACAGAACTGAGCTGCTCCCAGAGGTACTGGCCAGTTGGTTCTAAAATGGTTTGGGTCAAGGCCAATGTCATGAAGAATTTTGCCTGTTTTCTTAACTAGAATTTTACATTTTTAGGTCTTAAGTTTAGTCTTCAATCCATTTTGAGTTCATTGTTTTGTATAAGGTAAGGGTCTAATTTTATTGTTTTGCATGTGGATATCCTGTTTTTCCAACACCATTTGTTGGAGAAACTGTCCTTTCCCCATGGTGTATTCTTGGCCTACTTGTTAAAGATCAGTTGACCATATAGGCAAGTGTTTATTTCTGGGCTGTCATTCTAGCCTATTGGTGTATATGTCTGTCTTTATGCTAGTGCCATACTGTTTTAATTACTATAGCTTTGTGACATGTTTTGAAATCAAGAAGTGTGATGAGTCTAGCTTTGTGGGGTTCTTTTCCTCTTAAGATTGCTTTGGGTTTCCAGGTCCTTTTGTGGCTCCAGTTGAAATTTAGGATTATTTTTTTTCTATTTCTATAAAAGTGCCACTGAACCTTGAAAGGGATTGCATTGACTCTCTAGGTCACTTTGGGTAGTATGGGCATTTTAACAACATTCATTCTTCCAGTTTGTAAACACATGGGATCTTTCTATTTGTGCCATCTTAAATTCTTTCATCAGTGGTCTTGGCAATGACTTTTTGGATATAACGCCAAAAACACAAGTAACAAAAGCGAAACAGAGCAGTGGGATTGCATCAAACTAAAAAGCTTAGCCCAGCAAGGGAAAAAAAAATCAACAGAGAAAAGGCAGCCTCCAAAACAAAGCCCAACAAAAACCTGTAATCCTTCTAAAACATAAGTGAAGAAATGGAACAGACCCTTCTCCAGAGAAGACAGATGGCCAACAGGAGTGTGAAAAGGTGCTCAATATCACTAATCATCAGGGAAATGCAAATCCAAACCACAAGGAGATGTCACCTCACACCTGTTAAAATGGCTTTCATCAAAAACAAAACAAAACAAAACCAAGAAACCAGTGCTAGTGAGGCTGTGGGGAAGTGGGGACCCTCTTGCACTGTTGGTTGGAATGTAACCAAGGAAACAGTATGGAGGTTCCTCCAGAAATTAAAGACAGAAAGAGGCTGTCTGTAGCCTGTTCACAGGAGGACAAGTGCTACATACATTTGCCATGTATATGAAGCCTCTGGAACAGTCAAATTCACAGAAACGAAGAGGAGATGGGTGGTTGCCAGGGACAGGGGGAGGGGCGTTGCTTTTCAAAGGACCTAGCGTTTGAGACAGGCAGGGTGAGCACGTGCTGGAGACCTGCTGAGAACGCTGTGCTGGGCCGTAGTTCTCAGTGCTGTGCTGTGCACCTACACACTGGTCAGGGGGGTCACCTCATGAGAAGTGCTCTTACCACAACTTTAAAAATAAGCAAGTGAATGAAATGGAATGAACTGACCCAGGCTGCCTCCTCCCTGTAGTGTGCTGGCTGGTGGGGCCCTGCCCACAGCTCTTCCCAGCCAGAACCAGCAGGGGTGCAAACATAAGGGTCAGTTGGCAGGTGATTAGAAGGGGCTACCTGCTGCCTCCAGGATAGGCCTGCAGGGAAGTCGAATCCTGACCAACCAGAGTCTAGCAGGATGTGGGGGGTCGCTGGCCTTGACTTACAGAGTTGGTGAGTTTTTCTGGTGCCTTCAGTTTACACCATGACAAAGGGCCAGTGAGCGGGGGAAGTGGTGAGTGTGCAGCTGACAGAGGTAAACAGAGGGCTTGGCTGTGTTTGAAGATAACTCAGCTGCAATGATCACTGTGTTCAAGAGTGCATAGCCCTTTGAGTGGGCATCTGCTATCAGCCCCAGGAAGCCAAGGCTGGGAAGGGGGAGGGGAACCTGGCAGCCCAGCCCCAGTGCTGGGCTGCTCAGCAAATAGAGGAGGACTTGCTGGTTGTTCCTCATGTCCACATTTTCTGGGAAGACATGCAGGAAAGGCCCTGCCGTCTCTGGATCCTGGCTTTTGGATGTTTCGTCTCCTTTCACTGTTCCCAATGTCTCTTGCTGGCCCTTGGTCCCTAGGCAGCTCTGACCCTGGGGTGCGGTGGGGGACCAGGTTCCCTGTTCTAACCAGGCAGCGTGAGGAGGGAAGAAAGATGGGGGAACCAGAAGACTGATGTTCATGCAATGCTTGGACAGGCTCCGTGGGGACCCCTGAGGGCAAGTGTGGTAAAGACTGAACTCACTCCCAGGAGCTACAGGGAAACACTGAGGCCTGGAGATTCGGAGTCACATTCCCCAGAGGCCCCACCAGGGTTAGAGGCAGAACTGAGACAGGAGCCTCCTGGTGCTTTGTAGTCCAGATTCTAGGTTTTCTTCTGTTCTCGTCATTCTCTCATGGTGAACACTACGGCAGCTTCCCTCAGGGAGGTGTGTGCAGCAGGTGAGAGCAGGGAGGTTCAGTGAAGTAACCCCGCCCCTCCAACACCCCTTCCCCATTGACACTTGCACTGTGTGGGCGACTCTCAAAGTGTGATGGGTGGCTCTCGGTGCAATGCACAGGACAGCCCATCAAGTAAATGGTCGGGAGGCGACATTCCCTAGAGCTTTGAATAAGTGAACGAATGAATTACTAACTAAATGAAGAGAGAAAAGTGAATTAGCTTTTCAACCTAAACCAGTTGGAAAAAAAATGTGGACAACTCACTGAATGGAAAAACTCAGTGTTTCAAGAAAAAGAAATGTTCAGTATGAAAGAAAGAAATATGCTTTTTATGCAAACATTGGAGGTTCAGTCAGTGTTATGGGTGATTGGACGCATTTTCGGAAGTGATCTGTGGTTATTGTGCACCCCCACCCACACATCATGGCCATGTTTTTGCTGCAATAACCTCTGGGAGAGCAAAGCCATGAGGAGACATGGTGCTGAGCGAAACCGCAGAGGAAACCAAGCCCAGAACAGCCAGGAGGGAGTGCTGGGCTGCCCCGGGGGCATGCCTGGGTGCCTACGGCTTGTCCCACGGGTCCCTCCCCTGACTTCCTCTCCCTGGCTTCCAGGTTTTACAACATTTTGATGTTTTGCAATGTTTTGATATTTCTCAGGAATACATTCATTTTGCTCTGTTCCTCCCTTTTTTGTAGTTGTGGGTGGGAATTCCTCATTGTCCCCACTGAGCGGTCACTTACGGAGTCTCAGCTATTCCCATGGTGCACAGTCCATCCTGTGCTTCCTGTTTGCTGTTCCAGGTCCCTGCTGCTCACCTGGACAAACTGTCCTGCATTCTCTTTAGACATGAAATCTCAGCCTCCGAGCCACATTTATGGACTTATTCCAAAAGTAGCCACCCGTTGCTGTTATTTTCATGGTAAAGCAACACAATGAAAGAGAAGCATTACATTTCTTTATGTTGGGGCATAAATGTATCATTTGAGTGTGGATCATCTTATTCCAAAAGAAGCTCTAATTATACACACACACTTGATGAATTCCAAGTGAGAAGACTGATTAAATTTTTTCTGAAAATTTAATTTGGTCACCAAGTGTGCACACATGCTTTAGTGCACGTAGTTTTGGAAGAAACCAAAGGGCATGTTTTGTGGATCTGGGACGAGCAAGGGACTGTTCCCCCAAGGATCATCCTCAGGGTGGCAGAGCGAACCCTCTCTTTGTCCCGGAGAGCCCTTGGGGCTCTGTGAGGACCCTCTCAGCCTGTGAATCTGCATCTGCCCCCAGGCGCATGGGCTAATCCCTCTGCTGCGATCTCCGATCTCCGAGCTAGCGCTCAACTCACAGCATGTGAGCCCCCCACAGCGCAGACCCCTGCAGCAGCCTCATCTCCCATGGATGCTTGAGCGATGTTGCTTTTTCTCACCCTAGTCTGTGTGCACAGCCACCTGACTCAAAATGTCCATTTCGTATCCTACTCACTGTAAATTGGGAAGGATAAAAACAGAATGCAGGGAACTCTGAAGGAGAAAAATTACTGGGAGAAGTTGCTGGATGCGGTCCAAGTTTATCATGTGGAGAAAGGGTACCTGTGGATATGAAGCATGTGTGAGGTGGATAAAGAAGATATCACTCATGCATGCACCCCTCCCTCCCACACACACAATGAGAAAGAAGGAACTCTTGCCATTTGAAATAATGCGGATGAAACTTGAGGGCATTATGATGTGTAAAATAAGTCCAACAGAGAAATACAAATACTGTATGGTGTCACTTATAGTTGGAATCTGAAAAGCCCACCTCATAAAGATGGAGCATGGAATGCCGGTTACCTGGGGTGGGGGCGGGGGGAGGTGTTGTCTGAAGGGTTCAGACTTGCCACCAGCAGATCAGCATGTCTTGGAGATCTGAGGTGCAGCCCAACACTGCAACTAGCCTCACCGCAGCATCAGCTTCAAAGCTGCGGATGTGGAGGAGAGAATTCTATTCTGTCAGGTATCCCAATATTTATACTGGCTCTCTCAACCCTGCAGTTTATTGGCCTTTGGCAGAGCCAATTTTCCCCCTGCTAGATCAGATTTTTTTTCTCTCTAATACCCATCGTCTCCTGACCTTCTCTATGTCCTGTGTCTACCCTTTTAAGGCGGACATCTGAAAAATTCATGTTTCTGGAAGGGCTGTTATTCCCTCCTGTGGCTTATTGAATTTTGCCTATTGATCTCATTTGAATACACAGTCCTAGAGGCCTTTAAACAATGATGGAATGTTTTAAAAGAGGATATTAAAAAAGGAAAATGTATTTTATTTTTTTTTACTGTTGTTATGTGGACATCCTACCTGGGGAAGATCCTACCTGGTCAGTGAGTCCTCAGTGAAAGCAGCATTTCTTTTAAAAAGACAATACTGTGCAAATGTATTTGGGTAACAACCAAAAATTACATGTACAGAATTTGGAAGGGAAATAAAGTCACTCATTACTTTGTCATTTAGAGATAGTGTCAGCCATATATCAGAAGGATGTCAAATATGAATATGCAAATATTCAGGTAAAGCCAAGGGCAATAACCAGGGCCTGTCTGAAGGGGTGTGGCCTCCTAGGGGGTAGACAGCACGGCATTGGCCCATGCATGTTGGGAGTTTTGACTCAGAGTAGGAGGAGCCAGTCATCTGGCTGATGGACAGGAAGTGAAATGTCATAGCACAATACATCTTGTAACGTGGAAGTTGTAGACAGCGGGTCCTGTTTTCTGGAGCACTGATCTGAGCGATGAAAGAAGGTGAGCACCCTGGCCAGCTGGCTCAGCTGGTTGCAGTGTTGTCCCGTGCCCCAAAAGGTGGTGGGTTTGATCTCTGGTTGGGATGCCTATGGGAGGCCACTGTTCAATGTTTCTCTCTCAGATTGATGTAGCACTCTCTTTCTCTCTCTAACATTAGTAAATCCTTGGGTGAGGATGACAAAAAAAGAAGGTATGACAGGTGATACAGACAGTCACAGGGCTCAGTATCCCCTCAGGGGCATGATGTTGGGCGTTAGCTATACCACTGTGTGCACTAGGGTGGCTAGGAGGGGAGGCAGGCAGCCAGGACTGGTAGACTCGGGAGGGCTGACAACATCTCTAATTTCCTCCACCACAAACTGTGAAAAGATAGTTGCTCGCCAAAAACAGATGCTAGGATGCATAGGGGATAGGGATCTTGGTGAAACGAATGAAATTCCAAAGTCAAGGGAATGTGGTAGTTGTTACAATATCCCCAATGACAATTTTCTCACTTCTGCCCAGTGCCTGTGGGGACCAAGCAGCCCCCATGTGAGCCGGTCGGGAGTAGTCGCGGCTGATGTTTCACTCAGCCTGCTCTGTAAGGTGTGCGCTGAGTCGAGTTCTGGTCTCGGGGCCACCCAGACCCATTTCCAGCCCCTTCACCTCGAGGTCTTCCCGAAGGTGACAGCAGCTGTTGTGTTAGACGCCATCTTTATTTTCCTACATGAACACGGTGAGTTTTCACCCCGCTTGAAAACACACAAAGATGTCACAGCGATTCTCATCTGCAGCACTGTCCTCTGAAGCCCGTTCCCATCCTAGGACCTGGGCAGGCATCTCACGGCCGAAGAGATGGCACCGTCGGCGTGGTATTCATACTCTGAGGATGACCAGCTGGGGAAGCAGCTGGGAGGCCTGGGGAGGGAGGGTCCAGATGCTCCCGGTGGGCTGCCTGTCATCATGGGCAGGTGGCCACAGACCCAGTGGATCTTTGTTTTCTGTTGGGAGGCATGTTGGTAACAGTTTGAGGGATGCTGTGTTCTCCCCTGCACTCCAGAGCGACAGGGCTGAAGTGATGGTAGTGCTGCCAGCAGGGAAGTCCCCATGGTAGTATGTGGCCTCTCCGGTCCCTGAGACAGTTGGCCCCTTCTCCAAGGCTTTCGTCGGCCCTAGTACGTTCTGGTCTGGGGCAGGCAGTCAAGGAGCCAGAAAGACAGGCTGCAGAGAGCTGCGCGCCAGCAGACTCTGCAGAGGAGAGGCTCGTGCTCTGGAATGGGAGTGGGCACAGGATCCGCAGAGCCAGGCTGGCCCTGCCAAGCCACTGCGTTAGTCTCTGTGGGGTTGCAAAGCCAGGTGAGCTTCTGCCTGTTTCTTCTGGTTCGCAGAGGTTTAAAAAAAAATGATTTTCTCTGGCGAAGTGTACAATCCACCAAAAAGTAGCCAAAAGAGTTTGAATTCTTTTTTCTGCATGGAAACCCCCAACACAGGCAGACAGCAGGTCCAGGCCTCCTCTGAGGCACCACGAGGAAGCACAGTCCTACACGCCTCCCCAGGTACAAGTCGTTGTGTGGATTTCCAACTTGTTCCACGTTCACTCTGTCGGGATGTCATTGTCATTGATGTTGGGGTAAGTTGAGGGAGTGCTGCAATCGAAGATGCACTTGGGGGCTATCTTGATTCTAAATACTGGAACAAGGCGCAGGATGGATGCATGGAGCGACAGACACTGACAAAGAGATGACGGGCAAAAATCACACTGCAGTTCTTCTCGGGAGAAAGGGTGTTGGAAAGGGCAAGTTTTCCAGGAAGGGAACTTCTGTAAACATTGCCATGTCTTCAGGAGAAAAGAAGGAAAAAGAAAGGAAGTTCCTCATTTTAGCTCAAAACCTGAAATTCCCCCAGAATCCTGAATCCTCCTTTGGAGAATTTCTAGAGCTGAGCAATGAAACTGGGAAACCAGTAGAAGGGGTTTAGGGGGTACCGAAGGGCACTAGCCTTAGGGCTAGAGAGACACATGATATTCCTTCAACATCTGGGAATATACCGTTGGCCTCAATTTACTGAAGAGCATTGATCCATTAGGTAGACAATTAAAGCACTGTGAGTTCTCCTTTAAGATATTAGAGCTTTAAGTGTTCAAGGTCTGTACCTACCAGGGAGGGATGTGGTGAGATACAAGTTCACAAAAGACAGTGTGTCTGTCTCCAGATTATCTCTAGTGTTAGAAAGTTAAGTCAGAATCTCAGTCCCACCAATTGACCCGCCTCTGTCCTCTGCAGTCACGTACCAAGATGGATGACTTTGTACATGACATTCCTTCTCAGGCTACAGAGGGCAGGAACTACCTGCTAAATGTGGATGGTGTTGAACGGGTGTCCCACCTGAACCCTGGCTCAGCTGACCTGGGAGCTCCCCTCTCTGACCTCTTGAATGTAGGGGTTGGTAGTGGAGACATCCTTCTACCATCCAGATATAAGTGAGGTCGGGAGACAGTGAGGTCGGGAGAGAGAAGGAGATGGAGAGTATAGTGCTTGGCGTGGAGACTATGAAAAATTTGGCAATAAGGCCATGATTTTGGGGAGCCTAGGAAGGGCATGGGCCACAGTGATGAAAGGACAAAGTCTGGGTACTGGGTGGGCAGAGCCCTGGAAGCATCATCCTATGTGGGCATTGCTGTCACCAAGAAGGTGTGACATGAATTGTGATAGTGACCCAGGAGCTGGTGTCTTCAGCAAATGAAGAAGAGGCAAACCTGGGATTTGGTAGATGACTGAATGTACATTACCAGTTTGTATCACTCAGTCACTCCTTGTTGCAAAGCTGGAGGGTCTTAGGGAGGAGAAGGGACCACTATTTGGGGGTTACAATGAGAAGTCGTGGTAGAAAAAAGATGCCCCCATCCTCCAAACATAGCTACACCCTAACCCACTGAGTCCAAATATCTTACCTCATTCGATAAGAGGGAACTTGCAGGTGTGATGAAGGCGAGGGACTGTGAGTGGGACCTTGTGAGGAGATGGGGGTCATCTACCTGACCACCCCGGTCCCTGAAGTCAGAGAACCGTTGCCGGCTGTGAACGGGGAAGGATGATGCAGTGGTGCACTGCTGCTGGCTTTGACGGCTGGGGCAGGGCGCTGAGAGCCAGGGACCGCGGCTGTGCTGGAACCTGTGTCCGGCCCTCGGCTCCCGGAGCAGGGACGTGGGCACTGGATTCCCCAGTCGGCAAGCCCGAGGAGCAGGAAGGAGACTCGTCCATAAAGGACACAGGCTGCCACACCTGGTGTGAGCCTCCCCCGAGCCCCGTGCTGTGCTTCTGACCAGAAGCATAAGAAGCTGACAGCGCATCAAGCAGACTCTACCAATAAGCCCTGCAGTGTCAGTGGGAGGTGGCAGGAAAATCACAGCTTGGGAGGGTGGTGGAGAAGCACATTTTATTACCCTGACATTTCTGTTTTTGAAGTTCGAGTTGCTCCCAGCACACCCCAGCCAGCTCCGTCCTGACTTCCTGTAGAGACCGTGGTCAGCCACATGGGGACTGACACACTGCCTCCAGGAGATTAAAGGGAGGCCTTGCAGTAGAAAGGATTGGATGTGAGAATTCAGGTTCTTTGTGATCAGATGCAGGTCTTTTTGAAAGTTCCTTGTCTCCAGAGGCAAAAACAAGGACTTCACGCTTGGAAGCCAGAATTTGAGAGTCATTTTCAAAATTTCTGTTGCTAAAGTTCTTTCAAATTCCACTACTGAACTGATGTACATTTCCTTTGGGCAAGGCCCTATTGTCTGCGTTTAGATTGGGGTGCAGCCTCCCAGAGGGTCTGTCTCTCACCCGACACCCTCCACTCACACCAGCCGTCATGCGTCATCGGGCCTGACGGGGCTAAGATGTTTTGTGGCCTTCCACTGGCTTTTGGAAAAAGAAAGAAAAAGGCTCTAGTAGGCATCCCCTCCCTCCGCCCAGAAACCTCTCCTCCACCCTCTCTGCTCAGTTTGTTCACATTCGTCTCTCAGATCTCTCAGGTGAGCATGGCCTGGTACCCGAGTAGGTCAATCACTCCTATTACGTATTCTCCTAGCATAACTAATCCTGTTCGGAAGCATAATTAGTCAGGGATTACTTCCTGTTATTTATATGATGCTTTGGTTGCATTGGTCTCTCCACCACTAGACTTTGCGGCACTCCTGAATTAGCAGCATGTCTGTTTTCACGCTCTGTGACTCAGCACGGCATCTGGGCCTTACCAGTGCTACAACCATGAATGAATGGACGAATGAATGCGTGTGAGAATATTTGCCCTTGGGAATGGAATTAACAAATCCTTCCTTATGTATTGAGAAAACCCACTGAGGCCTTTCAGCTCAGCCTGCTAAACACCAATGGCCACTTTTAAAAACTTATGCCAGGTCGAAGTCTAGATTCCTGTTGGAATAAGTGTTGCTTTTTTTTTTTTTTTTTTTTACTGATATCTACCTGACATAACTTAACCCAAGGCCAACCTGCAGAAAGTCTGCTACCTCCTCCTCATTGCTCAAAGGGTTGAAAGGAAGCAGGCCTTGCAAACCTTGCAGGTGTGTTGGAAGCCTTGCCAGCGACACCTGGACAGTGCCCCGGTCCAAGGTCAGGATTTCTGGAACAGCATCTTAACACACACACATGGTCAGTCTGTCTAGTCACATGCTATGTGTCTGGGCAGAGGGCTGTTTCCCTGGATCTTAGCATCGTTATTTTCCACATTATCTTCCTGCCGCCCTCGGCCTCTGCTCAGTGTTGTCTGGAATGGATCCACACCCAGGCTCTGTGTGTGACGGGAAGGTCTGGGGGTCCTGCATTCGCATTGCCTATTGCTGGCCTCTCTCTGCAGCATATCCGTCTGTCTGCATTACTGCATGAAAATGGGGTGATTATAAGTCATTGCTCTTTTTAGGAAGAGCGTCCTATTTCAGAAGGCAGTGGGGAACCAGAGGCTTGTGTGATGTGTGGTTCTGGGTTTTACACAATACGTAGCTTGTGTTTGTTATGACTGGGATACCGGAAAAAAACAAAACCAAACACTAAGTAACAATGACAACTAATAAGTGTTGTCTATCTGTCAGGCATTATGCTATCATTTCCAAATGGTTTATACCATTTAATTGTCACAAAACACTGTGAGTAGACATTGCTCTTGCTCCCGTTTTGCATGTGGAAAACGGTAGCTGGGCGATGTTAAGTAAACTTTTTCAAGGTCTTGTAAGACAGTAAGTGGCTGCCAGTGTGATGTTTTTTCTCTTCCTTTATTCTCACCCAGAAACCGGATCAAACTCTCCAATCACGCAAGTCAATCCTTATTTGGCCAAAAGTTTAATTCAGCTGGGAGTTAGGAGAGAAACCAAAAAGAACACTCTGCTAATATTTATTCAGGATTGTTTGGGGGAATAAAGACAAATCGTAGTGCCTTTGAGGAGCAATGGGTTCAGTAATTATTTCAGCTCCACGGAACAAGGAGAGTCCTACGGCACTGCTCCGGGGAAGCAATCTGTACATGGGGCCCGTAGATATTAGTAGGTTTCAGAGGTGATGAATTAGGAAGCCCGCAAATCTTGTTTATCCAAAGCGAAAGCACGAGCTCCCAGGAACACCTGCCAACATAACTGAGAGCCTGCACAAAGTGCCTGGGGTCGCAAGTCCCTGGGACGCCGGGTAATAGCGTGTGTGGCCTGTTTCCCAAGCACGTGTCCTGAGGTCTGCCCAGCCTGGGAGGGGAAGCGCGTGCGTGTGGACTTGCCCTGTGTCCTCTGGCTGCTGGCTCCCCTGCAGCCGTGCCGGTGTGTCTGCCCAAGTTTTCCTCGTTCATTGATCCTCCAAGGCCTGGGTCACCGCTGCTGTTTGAAGCGGTTGTACCATGTGGGCTTCAAGGCAATGCACCCGGAATGGATAAACGTGGCTAATGAGGGATCTTACCATTCAACTGTAGGACTGGCCGCCACGAGTTATTAAGAGTCAGGAATCTTCGAATAAGAATTAAAACCGGAAGAATGCTGGCAATCCCATCAGCTGAAATAAAATTAGCTGCGAGATCAATCATTCTGCTACTTGAGGACACACTCCGAGGACGAGGCGGGTGGCAGAGACTCATCTTCATGTTGTAGGATGTCACTTAAGCATTACAACTTCACACACAAAAGCCCTTTAATATTCTTAAACATGAGCAATTTCCCTATAATTACTCCCTTTTGATACCTGCTTTACATTCAGCGTGAATCTACTAACGTTTCCCTTTTCAATACTAGAACCATCCCTCTCCCTTCTTCCAAGTGGTTAAAATAGTCAGGTTCCGGTGGGACTATGCGCTGAAAATGAAGAAAAGATGCCACAGTTTACAGTTTTTATCTCCAGTGATCGATTTGCAAAATCTTCTATATCAAAAATGAAAAGTAAACTTTGAAGTTAAAAACATGCTTCCTTTTGAGCTATCTGAAATTCCACTTGTTTCTGGATTTGCATTGGGGGCGTTTTTTGCCGGGAATCTGGGAAAATGTCTCTTCCTCCTTTCTGGGCCGACTTCAAGCCCGTGCGGGGGTGATG